>JAQGAM010000379.1:0-13453 GCA_034697665.1 Nanhermannia comitalis
CTCTCTCTCTCTCTCTCTCTCTTATTATCACTATTATTATTATTACAAACTCTTATGACAAGCCCTTTCTTAACTCTTATCTATCATTCGTATTTCCATCACATATACACTCACACAATATTTTTCTTTTTTAAGAAAAGAGAAGAGAATATATAAAGTGTTCGCTCCATTAAAAGTTTGAAAAACCATTTTAAACAGAGAAAATGTTTGGGTGTATTTTGTGGGCTTTTGTTAACTAATAGCTAGCAATAGTTTCTTTATTTTTCACTTAGCCTTTGTGCAAAAAAGTTGGCGTAAAATATTCAGAGGACTTACTGATAAAAATAAGAATAATTTTTAGATATAATAAATTTAAAAGAAACAGTTATTTCTCGGTAGAAGAAAATAAATTAACACTTATTTCTGTCAAATATATGTTTCCGTATATTCACCTCAAGGTTACAGAACAAGTAAAGTAAAGCGTCTGTAAATAAAAATCAAGCTTAACATAGTTTTTAGGTTTGAAACTAAATCTTGAGTCCAATAGTTTTTAGTATAATTGCTGATAAAATCTAAATTAATTGCGTCTCAAAGTAAAAGAAATATTTTATTTGAAACTCTTTCACAGAATTCAATGCTAATAAACTATTAGAAGGAAAAAGCTATTTAAAGGTTGACTCTTCTTCAACATTATAATAGATTAAATAATTCTGGGGATGAATATGGAAAAAAATAAATCATAGGTTTTTTATGCAAGTGAAAGCCTATTCATTGAATGAGCAAAATGTGAAGCTAACCAAAAATTCCATTCTCTTAAATTCCAAAATTCTTATTATTCAAACAGCATGAGGTCAGAGATAGAAAAAAGTTAAGTTAATAGTGAAATAAGCTTAAAGAATTGATAAACTATATTATTCAAGAGAATGAGCCAGAGATATAACTTATTCTTCCTATTTTACAGGGCGTCTCATCTCCTATAAGCAGAAAAACCTCAAAAATAAAGTGCATTCTTATTTGCGTGACAGACAACAGAAGAGGTCATAATTTGAATTGCATTTGACTTTACAATTGCATTACTGATAAAAGAGTCTGTTTTTTTACTCTCAAATCTAGATTTTATTTTTCCGCAAAATTGGCACAAAATGACAAATAACACAAACAGTAAGTGATTTTAATTTATAAATTTATTTATATATAAATGCGCTCAAAGATTAAAACATAAAAGTTAGTTATCACATAAAGTAAGGGCTAATTTAAGACTTAAATTAAATTTTGAGGTCACATAAAGCTTACGCAATGAAAAAGTCTAACATTTTTTATTCTTAAAGGCTATATAAAAATTTTTCGCAATCATAATAAAATTCCGAATCAAATTAAAAAAAGAGGAAAAAAGTTAACGTTTAAAATGCCAGAAAATGTATCGGTATATCATATTAAAAGGCATTATGCTCTTGCTTTTAAAATATATATTTTAATACTAATAATAAAGTTTAGCCTTTTTTCTCAAGATTTGGCGCAACAAAAACAAAGTTTTAAGTGTAACAGAAATAATATCAAGATTTCAAACCTAACATTTGTCACTCATATGTGACTCGAATTCAAATAAAAACCATTTCTACAAAAGCTCATAAAAACCTAAGCATTTATGAGATTAAAAGAACTAAAGCAAGAAAAAACGTTGCAGTCAAGTCGCAACACTTGTATAACTTATTTGAAAAGCTTTCACATAAGGGGTATCTATAATATTAATAACGAAAAAATAAGACTCAAAATTATATTAATGATCGCTTTCGGGTTCTGTCATGTAATAAAAAATAGTTTGTTCTCAAGAGTTAAGCTTATATTACAACAAGAATGTAATTTTTAATTAAAATTACCGATTGAGTGAAGAGAGGCTTTTCATGTTATAAAACTTAAGTATCATAATTACAAGCGTGCATGCGAGTAGTCTTAATAAGAGCAAAAAGGGATGGTTTCACTCTTTTTTCAAATCAACATCAGTTTTGTCATTTTTTTTCTTTTTCAACTGTGTTCCTTATTTTGCTTGAATTTTTTTTCTCTCCTTCAATATTCTTCTATTTCGTTAGCGTAGAAACAGTTTCGTATTCATATCACAGTCTCTCTATTCTCATTCTCTGTCATCATTTTTCGTCCATCAGCACAAGTGTGGGTGCCAGTCAACCACATTTAGATTAAAATATTTAATGCTTGTGTCAAAGTAACAAACTATGCAATTATAATAGTTTTATTATTATTGGCAAATCACGTCGCCTTTGCATTGCTGGTACTTATAATCAATTTACTAAATTCTTATAAAACTTATGTAAAACTCTTTCTTTATTACTTCGATATGTTTTGATTTTGTTCCAGAATTTTCAAACTATCGTAAACCAAATTTTTTGTTCAAAATTTAAATTTAGTAATTAATGAGAATTTTTAAAATAAATATTTGATACTTATTGATAAAAATTTATCAGTTCATATAGAAATCGGTCAAACCATACAAATTTGGCTAAAATTATATCCTTTTGACTCTTATCGTTCATCCCATTACAAACATTATCGTAAATTACTTTTTGAGTGCATTTTCTTTTATTTTGAAGAAAAAAAACTTAAAGAATCAATAAATTTATTTGCAGTTAAAAAGTTAATTGAAAATGAGATGAAAAACTGCATTATAAAAAAGCGATTTCTAATTAAACAAATTTTCATTTAAATTAAAGATGAAATGAGATTTCATTTATAAATAGCATAACTGATACTGATATTAAAAACTTAAGCTTCACAAATATCTATCGGCTTTGCATACATTAACGCAAAGTTAAATGAGACAAAAAAGTGTGTCTATCTGTTGAACACACAAATACGCAAATCTTTGCGTTCAGAAAAGACATACTGTAAAAAAATGTTTTATCGAAGGGGAACTCATACATTATTATAGCTGTCATTAATATTTTCCGGTTTGTCTCTCTAATTAAGTGCATGTTATAATGTTTCACAAGAGACAAATAAATGGAGCACAGATGGGCTCTAAACTGTTTAATATATATAATAGAAGACTGTCCTAAACATATATTAAATATCATTCTTTAGTTAGTTTTAGAGAGAAAAAGTCGATTATTATATAAGAGAAATGTGAACTCAATGGAGAGAAGGGAGAGGTTTAAAGTTTTCTTTTTAAAGAGTAAGTCTAAGAAAAGGAGAAACAGTTAAGAGGTTTTTCGCCACACGCAAAGGTCTCAATTATATTGACCTCATTTTAAATGATTCCATAAATCATAATATAAATGCATTGTGACATTGCGTTTCTGATCATACAAAACGATTGCTCATCTCTCGACCAGAACCTCAAGTTTTTGAAATAAAATTAACTAAAAAGTAATAATAGATTTAAAAAATTCTATAGTTTTGTTAAGACATTGACTGCTTTATGAAAAGCCCACACATTAAGTTTTTGTCTCTTGAAAGACATGAAAAATTGAATAAATAAGTAAATGAAAGAAACAATTTCCAAATTTATGGTTAAATAACTTTTTAGTCATATGAACACAAATCACATTATTCTTGTCATACATGTATGTCTGTATGCGTTTTATTTGAAAAGAAAAAGATTTAACTTTTCCTGCAAAGCGTTGTGTTTTGGGATAAGAGAAGGGGTCTCTTCTCCAGGTAGGGGGCATTTAACTTGAGTGCATTCCAATTTCTGTCTTAACTATAGATTATTTCAGTAAAAATAAAGAATAACAAAAGCGATGCGCAAATGAGATGCGATTTGATGAAACCACCCAACCCTCGAGCCACAAATCGATGAAAAAATGCATTGACTTTGTTCACTGCTCTCCGCAAATATGATATGATATATAAACTTAAATTTTGTGAACTGTGAAGTAGAATAAGCACAATTTTTTACTCATTTTTATATGCATGCGCTTTCTTACGCATCAATTTATGTAATCGTTGTTTGTGTAAAATTTAATAATTACTATTCAGATACATTTTTACTAGCATTTTGTGCCGAGCTGTTGAATAGCGTGATTGCCTTAAGAGATATTATGCTTAATAGCAAATCATTCAAATCGAATTTCGTTATACAGGGTGGCCCTTAAACCAGTAAAAGTCTAATCTTTGAGTGAATTGTGGAAATGCTTTATGATTTTATATCTTTGGATCATTCATTGCATCAATTATTAAAATATCTTATTATTTAATCAATTATTTAAATTATGCTAAAGCTTAAGCCCAATAATCTTACAGAAAATAGAATTAAATGTTAGCTAAAAAATAATTAATCCTTATTTTCAAAGCATTCATCAGCATTTAGAATAGGATTTAAGATTCTTACTAATGCTTCTCATTTGATGACTAAATTTTCTTATAACTCCTTGAAAATAATCGCTAATGTCTTAAAAATTGACATCAGAGCCCTGTGCTTAAGATCTTTTGAGGTGAACTACAGATTATTTGGTTAAAAGAATTTTATTATTATTAAACAGCCAACTAATGGAACTTTGAACAAAACATTTAAGATGAGCACACTATACAACTAAAACTGTAATTAATTATCGAGATGTATAACACTTTAATCTATACACTCGTTCAATCAAATAGTAAATTTTTAATTAGTTGTCTTTAAACTTTACTTATGAGGAAGTCAAAAGAATTACACATCTTTTTCATCAGATAGTTTTGAGAGTTACAATTCAAAAAACTCATACCAGTACCAGTACCTCAGTTAATGAGATTCAAATATGAAGATTAGTTAACTTTCCAACACTTTTACTTTTGAAACTAATAAAAGCTTTTAATCATAAGCCAAAAAATAATGGAAAAGAGGTGTTAATCGCTATTGACGTAAATGAAAATTTTTTTTTAAATTATACAATAATTATAAAAAATTGATATAAATTTCATCTACATTTGTGGTAATTTTACATAATAAACTCAAATGACAAATTGTTTTGAAATGTCACATGTTATTGATTATAAAATATTAAACCATTAAAACCTTCAGAAATAGTAACTCTTAATTGATAAGCATTCAGAACTCGCGATTCATTAATTATTGTTATTTTATTATTTCCAAGAAAATTAACAAAATTTTCCCATTAAACTGTTGACAAATGTCATTCTAACTTATATTTTATGTAAAAATTTCTTCTTAATTCCAACTTTTTATTTCATAATTTTTTTTCGTCAAATTAAAGTATTTAAGTTTTTTAAGAGTTTGTTTGCAAAAATCAAATTTTTTTAAATTTTATTATTTTTTATTGTAAATAAATTACTTCAATCCTCAAATATTGTTTTTCTTAAACAACTTAGTTTTGAAACAAAATTTTTAAAAATTTGTGAGTATTAAAGGTATTAAAACCAAAATCGTTGATCAAATGAAGTTAAGAAATAATTAATGCTTTTAATGTTATCCACAAAAACGCCTCTTTTTATATTCATTCAGGAGAGCAGTAACTAATCTCATATTTCTTGTAATAAATTATTAGAAAGCAAAAAAAGTTTATTATTTAAAGAAAAAGATCGAGAAATACTAAATAGTAAACAAAATCAGTTACTATAATATTAGTCATATATTATTAGCAAACGTGCCATAAACTTATATCACAATTTTGCTGTTTATTTGACAGTACAGAAGGTATTTCTCTTTTATTTTTGGGTTAAATACCGCCTTAAAGGCAGTTAAAAGCATAATAGAAACAAAAGCCTCAGAAATCACCATCTCGTTTACCTTTTTTTAGCAGCACAGTAGCCGATAATAAACATTAGGATCAACAACACTTTTTTACCATTCAATGACTTAATTCAATCTTTTTCTCTTCAGCGCTTAATTTCAATTTGAACTCAACTGAAAAACTGAAGATTACATAAAAGGCTTTTATATGAAATATAACTAAATGGCAATTTTGTTAATGCATTTTTGACACGCTACCAATTTATAAGTTATCGTTTATTATATTTTTTCATGTAAAACCTATGGCCAAAAATAATACATTTTTAAACTTAACGCTGTGCTTCTTAATGTATTGATACAATGTGTCAATGACTATAAAGTTATTGCTTTACTGATTAATACTTAGTTAAGACACACTGCGATTCATGTAAAACTATTTAATATGTCATTAAACCTGTTTAAGAATTACTATTCCTTTTCAAGATTCCAAATATTATTAACTTATATCTAATGCTACTTTACTTCACTTTTATTAAATGATTGAAACTTTCTAACAATCTATAAAATCAATAAATACATAAAATAATAATAAAATCAAAACTTATTTATTTTAATGCATTCAAATAATTAAGAAAAACAGGTTTCACTCAATAATTGGTTTAAAAGAATAAAATTAATGAAACAATGCTTAAAATGTAGTGAAAAAAATGATTTTTGAGCAGTTGGGTGTGAGAGTCAATATTTGGAGCAAACAAAACAAAGTTAACCTAAACGCTGTGTTACATTTAGACTACTTTTTTCTCTTCAGCTCGTTTTCATTTAACAAGACTCACGAGTCTCACATGCGGTTCACTTGAGGTGAGGTCAATAAATTGGCGTTCGGTTAACGGGATTATAATAATAATGATCATTGAATGCGTTGATATATATGGTTAAAAAAGGTGAAGAACCAAACAAATTATGAATGATCACCAAATGATTACGTCTTTTTGTTGTTGATTTACTTATAGAGTCCTGTTGTGCTCAATACTGGCCTTAGCTTACAATGAAAACTAGAGGACAACTAAAATGCCAATAACTTGAAAATTTTGCCTTAAGGCTAGTTTTTCGCGGGTTTTCCTAATTTAAAGTATTCTCTTGTAAGGAAAAAAGAAGTCATAGTCTCTTCTCAGATAAAAAAAATTCTTACACTTGAAGATTAATAAATTAAAATCTGTTTTGAAAGTATAAAAGAGAATTTGAGTGAAATTTGAAGATCAATTAATCTTAAGAATATTTAAAGTAATAAATGCTTAAAGTTTTAAAGTCTAACTATATTTCCATATGTTGTGTGCAAAGCATATCATATTATGTCTTTAACTTCAATAATGCTTGTGCTTATATGTTAGTGTTTTGAATATTATTAATTTGGTAGACAGTTCTTGCAATTTATTTGGCAGCAGTTTTGCCATTTTGGGGCCTGAGATAAATGTGCGATAAAACACGTAACCAGTCTTTTCTTGCAAATTGTTCTTTGAGGCAAAAATCAAATTACAAAACACTACTGTATTGCTCAGGTATTGCTATATTAAAGCTTCATTGCCAGCGAAGCCTTGAAAACATAATCTTAAATAGGTTTCAGCTTTTATTACTTGCTTCAGTTTTAGAGAAAGAGTTTACTGGATATCGAGCGCTGTACTATATTGGAGTTTCGGTTCAAGTTTTTGCTTCACTTCACTATTAGTTTGGCTCAAAAAGTGGGCATTAAAATGACAAAAGCGTACGTGACATGTGGTTGTCTTAAACATTACTCATTATTCAAGGATTTCTACTTCTGGAAAATCTTCTTTTTCCAAAAAAGAATTGCATAACAGTGGATCATATATTTTATTGGTTTTATGCTAAAAAGAGATTAGAGAAAGAACAATATAAAACTGCGCCTCAATGCTATTGCCATTCAGGAAGAATTGACATTTTCTCAAAATGCTTTATCGCTCTAAAACGGGGACTTTTTTTTGGTTACGTTTTATTATAAAGAAATAGCTATAATTATAATAATCAATTATAAGCGCTATTATATTTATAGATTAGGATTTGATTATTAGTAGCTTTTAGTATTTTTAAGATTATTATAAACGCAATTAAACTTCAGTCTAATAATAGATATGAAATTTAGTTTAGTATCCAAATATTTAAACCACAATAAACCTGATATCCAAGTCTAATAGGATAATAAACAAGAGGATTAAATAAAATTTTTTCAATCAATTTAATAGTTTAAATTAAAATCATTAAAAATTTTGTGTAGTTGTAATTGTTATTCAATATTCAAAACTCATTTTAAAGATATATTTGATAATAACATGCGAATGAATAACTAGATTTCGTTATTATAGCCCTCAGGTTATAAACTTATCATAAAATTAGGGTTTCATGTGATTCGATGGTTACTCTTTTAGATGTAATAGTTATTTTTTATATTATAATAATATCAAATAATTCCTAAAAACTTGTCATCAAAGTATTCGGTTTTATACAATTGCTATTAAATTAAAAGTTATGCAATTCTTAAATGACAAGTCGATTCATTGCAAAATTGGTTGACCTGTACTTTAGAGTAGATTTAAAGAGGATATTATAGTCCTTTTTAGATATTGTTGTTCTAATTGTGCTAATTGTTGTTCGGATCTCAATACAAATCAAATTATTGAGAAGATTAAAAATATCAAAGGAAAACACTTTATTTAATAAATAGTTTCATGCAAATTAATAATATATTAAGTTAGAATAAATTTAATAGTTCTAATCATATTTTTAAGATCTTATAAATCAGAGCTCATTAATACTGGACTCAAAACATTAATGCAATCAACAAATTCATGAACCATTAACTAATGGCAAAACTAATGGCAAAAATTCAGATGGATTTTGATTACATGATTAGAAAATTGAAAATAACTAACTTTCCGAATACTGGGCACACAAATTAGATATAAAATGTTAATAAATTAATGAAAAAAGAAATAAAAGAAGAAAACAAAACCAAAATTGAAGGAAACTCAATTCGTAATGCTGTTATTTAATAGTTAAGTTCTGGCTTTAGGGCATCCATATTGTTATGTTATGTAACAAAAAAGTTATTATGTTCAACACCAAAAAGCAAATCTCAAACTGTTTTTAATCACAAAGACATAAATCGCAGAATTAATTAATATTTTTTTACAATAATAAGAATAAACTAAATTTTTATAATTTGTTTCCCATTTTTATAGGAGACCAATGACTGAATTCTAAAGCAAAGCAAATATGAGTAAATCAACAAATCAAATAACAAGAAGAGAAAATCCAAGATTATTGACAATATATAATATAATAAGATAAAAGTTATTGATAATCTATATTTTAATCATTTGATGCATTTAATGTCAAGAGAGAAGAGAATTTTCATAACATAAAAATAGTATTTATTGCTGGCAGGCTTTCAAATCTTTGTCTCTTATGATAATCGAGGGCTTTATTTTAGAAAAGCTATTTAGCATTTGTCACTAAGAACTTATGCATTTGCGATCATTTATATTACTTTTGAAAAGCACTGAATTATTATTGCATCTCATATTTTACTGAAAACTTATTATATAATTAAATGCAATTTTCAAAGAATAATAATAATAATTCACTTGAAAGTTGAAGTAAATTTAGTTCAATAAAATAATCACATGATACAAAATAACATTAATCTTGTGACAGACAGAGAGTTAAGCATTTAATACCACTTAAATTAATATTAATTACAACCTTAAAGATTCAAAAATAAATTTTTAGGAACTCAATCTCAACGCGAGATGAGCTGCAAAATATGTGTCAGAAAGAAGGGAATCGTTGCTAAACGAAAAAATTTAAAGTTTCACATCTTTTACACTCACATTTATTTATTTAAACAAATGTAAAAATTAATTGAGAATCAGTTTAAAATGTCTCAAATCCAATAAACGAATAATTTATACTGTAATTGTAAAATATTAACATATTAATGTTGAATACATTAAAGTAATTTTTTAAGCCAAGAAGTCCACTGGACTGTACTTGAGAAAGGCTAACCGTAAGTTTATACTGTATTTACTGAGACCTGAACTGAGTTCTTGCAGTATATAAATATTCGAGCTATTGATGAATTTAGTTTTAGGTATTTTAGTATTAGACAAATAATGCATTATCAAAATTGAAGCATTTAATTATATTTCTAATTATTTGAATGCAAAGAAAATTAAAAAGCAAATCAGGGGTTAAGCATGAAATTGGAATCGGAATAGTATTAAACATGGGCAAACTTGAGCTTGGTTGAACCCTAGAAATCAATATAAATTTGAATAAATTATTAAGTTATAATTTTACCAAATAAAAATTAGTTATTAATTATTATCAATTCATTTTATATTTGCAAAAAAACTATAAACACTATAATACTATTTTAATACTATAATTCAATACTATTTTAATTTATGAAAAAGTTTATAAAATTACAAACATTTTTGCTCTCACACATACACACATATAATAAATACATACATACACATACAGACAAACTAATACAAGTCTATTTATGAGGATAAAAGAGAAAAGCAATCTCTCATTTAAACATTTTGTCGCTAAAAATGATAAGAAAAAAAGTTAAAAGAAGCCTATTATTAATTCTCTTCTCGTGCGAGATCACAATTTAAGTGTTTTTTCCATAGGATTATTCTTATTATGCTTTTAGACACCAGTACATTATTATCATTTTATATCAGAGCAGAAAAATACTTGACTTTAGGGCATAAATATTCAGAAAATGATAAAAAGGCAAAAATGCTAATATTACAAAGTATTGCAGAAATGGATCCTATGGTGAGACGTCCCACTGTCACTTACGATGCATCAAATGCGATCATTTTGTTTTATTATCATCGCTATTGTCGATTATTTAGCCTTAAGGATAAAGATAGCTTTGCTTCAGCATGTCTTCGCATGTGTGCAACTATTTCAGAGTTTAGAGTTGATTGCAGTAAATGATTTCAGAATTAAACACAAAATAAGAGAACAGAACAGAAGGGGAGAGCAGAGCACAAGAGAAGAGAGAGGAGACCGAGAGAGACCAGTTTTTTGTGTCTCATTCCATAGTATTAAAGTGATAACCAGTTATTCAGGTGTGCAATCGAGCGAGTAGTGAGAATATGGTATCATTAATATTGACTTCAAGTGACAATAATCCTGTCAGAAGAAAAAGAATCAAAAGAGCAAAATCACACGAAACACAAGACAAGGCGTTCAGGATTTCCAGTTATCGGCGAAGAATACTTATGAGTTCACTGTATTAAACGAAAGGATACTATTTATTATTTTATATATGAGATAAACTTAATGTCTCATCAGTTTTAAGTGAGTGTTAAATAAAAATAAGACTTAATAAAAAACGTAAGAAAACCTTACATTTTGTCAATAAAACGAAATAAATAAATAAATACTAAGACTTAAACTCAATTATTTTAAACGTGTGGTTACAATTACATAAGTTTTAAAGAGAGAAATAATAGAATTTGATTGAAACAGAATAAAACTGATACCGGTACTTTTTAAAAAAAAATTTCCCTTAAACTAATTTTCATAATTAAAACATTTCAAAAAAATAGTTTTACAGATGAATACCAATATGAAAACTAAAAATAATAGAAAAAACAAGATTTCTACTAAAAATCTCTTATAAATCATTTTTACAGTGAGAAAAGGCTACTGTATTTTGAATAAAAACGGGTCCCAATCGCTCGCGATTGGTATGAAGTTTCGACCAAAAACATCAAATTACGCACAAACCTATGATGCGAATAACTAATTGCCATTTAAAAAATTTAACATCATCTTCATGGTCATCATCTTCTAAGCAATAAACAGACTTAAAGATATAAACTATAATAAAAAATACTACTGAATCGGCATCGATTGCTTACTCGTTAGTACTCTTGCCTTACAGCTGATTCTTGACCTGTTTGGCCTCTCAGACGAAAGCAAATGCAAAATATATACCTCTATACCCCTTATAATGCAATAGTTAAAAAAAATTTACATTGACTTTAAATAATATTCTATTATTATATGATAGAAAATGGTAAGACATTAACATTTGACAGCTTGAGGTGATATAATATTATATAATAGCCAAGTGTTGCCTTTAGTTACGAATTTTACAGTTTTTGTTTCGCCTCATTTTTGCCTTCGTTCTACTGTTTAAATGCAAATTATACGTAAAGATAATAACAGTGAAAAAATAAAAGAAATATTATTATCATTAAATACATATTTCTCTTAAGCTCTGCTTAATTAAATGTTAACTAAGTTTTATGCGCTAACTCTTTGTTATGTGGAGTGGAATTTTCACCTGTTTTTGTTAAACACTGTCACTTAGTTTTCATAAATAAGTTTACTCAATATAATAGTAATATACAGATAGAAAGGATTGATCAGTTTAGGTCTCAATGAAAGTTTTGCAACAATATGTGTGACGTTGATCTCTAATGACTTTATGTAAAGTGCGCACTATTCTTAAGTTAATGTTTAGAACTTGTGTTTAAAGTATCAATTTGTAAGCCCATTAAAGTCTGATCCAATATTTAAGTGCTTTCCGTGAAATGTTTAAGAATTTAACCTTAGTTTGCATTTAAAAAACAAAAGAAAGAAGAATTCGAGAGAATTGCCTTGTATTCAGATTTTCCTCAAAATTGTCTCATAAGTACAGGACATGAACTTAAAATATATGGCCACAAATTTTTGCATTATATTTAGGGTTCATATGAAAAATTAAAATTGCAAAATAACAGAATATTCATATCTCCTAAACGGTTATAGATAAATGCAAAACCTACGCAAGACATTAATTCAAGAATTCACACACATTATTAACAATATAATGCATAATGTAATGTAATGCTAATAAATATAATATTTAATCATGTTTTTAAATTTTTGTATAAACATTCATTTTCACTTATCATTGAAATGAGTTTAGATTTAAAAATTTGATTGCAATTTATTATCATTATTGTTCATAAAAAAGTATATTAAATTTTTGAAATACTGTAAACTTGATATAAAAACTTTACAGAAAAGACTGATTCAACGATTGATATTATGAAATATTTGTAACTTTATGAAGATTTAATGCTATGACAATTAATGATTAAGGAAAAATTATAATTCATCAGAAAATAAGTCACAGAATTTCAACTTTATATCAATGAAAATTATCGGTATATTTCAACGCATACAAAATGTTTTTAAAAAACATGAGTTATGGTATTCTGGAATAAGATAAGTTTAAGAAAATCTATTCCAAGAAAGATTATCTAAAATTATGGCATAGAATATCATAAATGAATTTAAGATAAAATCAGCTGAAATTATATCTTTAATAAACTGCTACTCTTTTAAAAAAACCTTAATTTTACTTATTCAAGAAAAATTTGGGATCATCTCAGATGAAACTTAAAGTTAAAAATTGAATTTTCAATGAACTAATGTTCATCATTTACACATTTACTTAGTTTTTGATAAAACCATAAAAGCATTTTAATGAAGTAAATTAAACCTGTTATTCATTCTTTTAAGTTGTTGCAAATGCTATAAACAGAATCTATATAATAAAAGGAATAATGTCATGCAATTTGTGTTAACGCTTTGAGACACCAGTACCGTACCCAGAAATTTTTGGTTGGGGGCCAGCAATAGGGATAAATCTCAATTTTTCCTTTTACAGACCTACACTTAATAAACTCAAAATTGTTGGGG
>JAQGAM010000380.1:0-13444 GCA_034697665.1 Nanhermannia comitalis
TCATACGGCTTCGCGCGAACACAAATTCCATTTTCATCGCGAACGTGTTCGCCCGTCGTTTCGATAACTTTAACCAAAGTGGCGGGATATAGAAAGGGAGCGATTTGGGACAGGAAACCACACGACCCCTCACGATTGTCCACATTTACTGTCATTCATATAACAATTTTAATTTAGAATTTAAGGTCAACTCACAGACAAACTAATTATATACTGACTTATATTAGCGTTTCCTTCAGTAGAGCCATAGAGTTCTCCAATTTGTTTAATACCGAATCTTGAAGTAAATTCTCTCCAAATCTTTGGTCTGAGACCATTGCCAAACATTATTCTTACGCTATGCTGTTTGTCAGTGGGATGAGGCGCTTGTGCTAATAGATAACGACATATTTCTCCGATATATTGTGCGACCTTTAGTTGTCAAATGGCAAAAGTTTTAAAATTTTAAGTTAAAAGTTATTAATTAAAATTGAATAAAACTGCGAAATACTTACAGTGCAATTGTATTTAATGCAATCTTTCCAGAAGTTTGAAGCAGAAAATTTATTTCTAATAGCCATAGAATTACCGAATATAAGGCATTGACATGTGCCAAGAGTTCCTTTATATATAACAAAGTTTTGTTTAAATAAATCTTTTGCTTATTTTAATCAATACACTCTAACCCGTTTATAACGAACAGGTCGGGCCGTCCGAACGTGTTCGTTATAAATGTTCCAAATGAGATATGTATTCGGTTCTCGGGACAAACGATATAATTCGTTATAACCGAGTTCGTTATAAACGGGTTAGAGTGTACATAACGATTACCTCCTGCTAAATGGTATAGAGGAAGACTTGTGTATATCACTTCATCGTTCCGTAATTTAATCATATTTTTTAGAGCCGATCCCATCCAAATAAATCGGCTGTTCTTAATAATCGCTGCCTTTGGCATTCCTGTCGTCCCAGAAGTGTATATATATAACAAACGGTCTAAAAGTAAAACACTTGCGATTTAATATTTACTTTTAAAACAAATGTTGGTTAAAGCGATTAAACTATCTTTAAATAAATGGACACAATTGTAATATCAAAAAAGAAATTAAAGTATAGAATAATTTTATGTATTTCTAATGCTTTTACTTTTTGAAAAAAATTAAGGTTAAGAAAGATTCTGGCTTTGGATTGAATGAAAAATTGCGTTTTTGGCATCAAATTAGGATTTGAATTGATTTTTCTTAGTTTCAGAAAATTTGGTGAAAAGTGAAAGCACTGAAACCAATAGTTATAATACCGTTAAAATTTCCTTTATTAATATTTGAAGGTTCATCAGAACAACTTTCGTCTATTAGTTTTTTAAGTGGTTTTGCTTTAATAGTATTTGAATCAAAATCTCCAAAACAGAAGTATTGCATCGTTCCCTTTGCATCCAATTCAGAAGTGACTTCTCTGACAGCTAGAAATTGAATGAGAATTAAATTTATTCATAAGATAAAAACTTAAGCCAAAGGCTAAATAGGCTTAAGTGAGCCAAAAGATATGTCACCCCATTTACTCATTTTTCATCTGATATTTAACTATTAATTATAAATTGCCTGAAAAGATGTTTGTTCGAGTGCCCCAATCATAATACAAAACATTAGTAATAATTACCTTCATTGAGTTCACTTCCAAAAATTAATGCTTTGCAGTGAACAACAGTTACTGAATGGACCAATTGCTCTAATCTCTGATTAGTATTGATCAAAGCTGTGACCAGACCTGCTTTTGCTAATCCTAACCAAATGCCGACATATTCAGGCCTATTCTCCATAAAAAGTGCCACCTCTTCTCCTGCATGATATCCGGATTCTAAAAAAACGTTCGCGACTCTGTTCGAGAAGTCGTCGATTTGACTGAAAGTCCATTCTTCGTCTTTAAAGTAAAACAATACACGACTAGGATATTTTTGGCAGATCTTTCTGAATATTTTGGGTACTGTAGCGTTTTGTGACTTTAATATATATAAATAAAATTGTGTTTTCTTGAACCTAATTAAGCTCCTGTAAAAATATAAAAATTTTATTTTAATTAAATATATCTAAGTTTTTAGTTTTAATTTATGTTAAAATATTCAAATACTTTAAGTTTACTTTAAGTTTGTGCTATCTTTTAAAGCAATCTTTAAATTCAAGTTTAATCCTATGTATTACTTGATTGTAAGCTAAGAATTATGAAATGCAAGTATGAGCTCATTATCGTATGTATGGGAAGAGGAAAATTTAAGTTATATACTGCCATATACTGTATGAATAGTAACGTATGAGTGTAAACATAAGAACATGCTTTTAAAAAGAGATTTCTTATCGAAATTAGTTAGAAATCATGCCATAGTCGAGTCATTTCCTATAGATTTAGGATTTAAATCAACAATACATTCACTAACTATAATACTAATTAAGCGTAACACTGATTCTCTAAACTTAATTGTGATTAACATTTGATTTTAATCCACATTAGACTAAGACTAAGACCAAATATTCATTTGACATAATTATAATTTAAAAAGTTTTAATTATTAAATGAATTGAAAAATGCAATTATTTTAGATCTAGAACTACATTATATGGCTGTAAGTTTTTATACTACAGTTACAATGCGTATAATGTGATTATAAATCAATAGTATTGACCTCTTGACCGATTCATAAATTATTTTGTTATACTTTTTCCTCGTTTCTCCTTAAATGACATAATATCTATTACTTAATAACAGAGCATTGGTGTCAAGTTTATACCACTCGTATATCTGATACAAATTAACTTTGAAATAAGTCTTGCCTCAAAATATTGTATAATAAAACAGGAAAGTGAAAGTACGAAACATAACTAAATGTTTGTGCGGTTACTATCATTGGTTACTATTATTTCAGAATTCAATAAACATTATTACAGATTCTGAAACTAACAAAAATTGAGTTAAATTTCCAATAAATTAATATTAAAATAAGTGAATACTTTCGATCAAGTGATAGATGACCTCATTTTACATTTGAGTATTTTATAGGCCATTAACACATTTTTAATTTTAAAGTTATAGCAAATAGAGGCGAGTCTATCATAACACGGATGGCTTTCTTAACACAACACAACTAAGATTCACAATTGAGAGTTTCAAAATACCAACTAATATATGTAATTCTATTAATACTAAAGAAAATATTAGTTTATTTAATATGAAACCTATTTTCCAGTACTTCAAAAGCTTAAGACATATTTAAAGGCAAGTTATAAAAGTATATAAAAATAGAAATAATTTGTGAAACTTTTCAATCCCTTAGAAAAAGGACTGAAATGAACTATAACTTGAAATGATTTGTAAAAAATTAAATTCACCTCAAAATGTGATAGTCTTTCGCAAATCATATAAATAAAAATAGTTTTTTTTAAATAAGTTAATCATTGAAACTAATGGTAACTAAAAGTGTGATAATTATCTAAAGTAAAATTTATTGACTGATTGGTTTACTATTATTTTGGTAAAGCCTAAAAAAAGACTTGATTGCAAGTAAGTTACAACTGATTGGAATGACCTATTGTTTTAAAATAAAAGTAAAGAGACTTTATTTTTGAATTCACTCGAATTACTCGAGTGTTTAGAGATGAGAATTAGGACATCAAATATTTGCTTAGCAAGGCTTTAAAGCGATAATTCATAAGTTTTCTAAATAAAGTGATCATTATTAAGGCTATAATAGTAATGCGGAAAGGAATGAATCGCTATATTAACATAATTGCAACAAATCAAACATTTTTTAATTATTAAATGCTTAACAATTGACAAATCTAAAGATGTTATCAAATGACGGCTAATATCACTTTTCTTCCTGAATTCAAGTTTACTGACATTAGAAATATTTTGTTAACATTTGCATAATATTGTCCATAACTGTTGTAAATGAATTAATGTCTGCAACTCTGTTACTGTTAAAGGACCAACAGTTGGAGAAAATGGATAACTTTGTCCTTTAGTTCCTATTTTTATAAAACAAACTGAGCTATAATTCAACGTTTATCACTATTAATGCACATCTGAATGACCTCTCTCTTAAAAGAAAAATTAGATTTCATGTAAAGAAAGAAATGTAATGGCAATCAAAAGTATTTAATTGCAAAAAATGAAAATAAAATTCAAATATTTATTGCAAACTCGATATAAACACAATTTAGACTTAAACACAATAAACCAAATAAAATACAGTAAACTATTGGCAAACCATTTAAAGCGCACTAACGTTAGGCTATAATAGAGTGCGATTTTAACACAGCATCGCTTTAAAGTTCAATAAAATAAGATTAACTGTTAGTGAAATAGAGTTTGAAAGAGAACAGGACTTACTTTAGATCTCGACCTACGGTGTGATAAACAATATAAATGAATTTCCAGCCGCCAGTTATGACGTATAAAACAAATACTAATAGTAATGCTTTCCAGAGAGCGATCGCCGGACCAGTTATTAGACCAACAAAAGTGGCCACAAATAAAAACATTTTCATCAGAAACTTATTTCTTTCGTTTATTGCCATTAAAGTGACTCTCATTTTGCTTTAGACTGCTATTAACTCTTCGATTATTAATATTATTACAAAACTGAGAAAACTATTAAACCATTGGACAGAGAGTACGACTGAATCCGGTTTTACGCATGGGATGGATCTGAAAGAGTCAAAGAGTCAAACGTTAAGACCAGTTAAGAGCGACTGTCATTACCATCATTACAATCAGATCTATTAAATATTTACTTATAATTCATTATAATTATTGTTTATCTATATATTACTGAAACTCACGTTTGAATGGTTTGAATGAATCTCTTTTCTATTGAAAACCTTTAAATTGAAGGCTTTTTATATGTTAAACATGAGAACCGATGAGAAGCTCTCAAACCTGTCAGACTCGAGTCGATTAACAAAACGATATAATAATTGGTTTACAAGTATTTTAATATAAAATGTGATTCGTTTAAGTGTTTCTCTTATTATGAATAAAACCTTTATTGTTATCAAATATTTGTAAAGACATTCATATCTTTTCACATCTCAATCAATATACAGATTATTAAAATTAAATAAAACAAAATTTAGACCAAAAATTAAATTAAATTATTACAAAATTAAATAATATTTAAGTTTTAATAAAGTATTGAATTTTGATATTGATATCAATCCATAGGAAATGCAATCAATCAATGCTTTACTCTATTATCAAAGTTTTCGTCTTTTATCAAAAAATATTAAAATTTACTTTAATTTTAACTTTAATTATAAACTAATTATAAATTAATTAAAACAATTGAAAACTTACTTAAATTAATAGATTTTAAAATTAAAGTTTAATTGACTTTATATTTAAGTAAAGATTCCTTTGCATTAACCACTCGAACATTGAATTCACTAAAGACGTCATTTATGAACACATTAGACGTAATTGTAAGTTAAACGACACGAGAAAAGATTATTAAAGCTGAGGAAATACGTAAACCTAAAAGCGACGCGATTTGTGGGAGAGATCGGAAGCTTAGTTGACGAATAGCATAACATTTCCGCTCAAACAGTGTTACGTTTAGTTTGGTTAACACATAAGTCGCTAGTGTTGTAACTCTACAGTCAATTGCCATTATAGTTGAATCGCTTTCTTTGGTTCTCATTTCACACAACACAGCCCAACACAAATACTATAATAAAAGATGGACTCCAGTAACGGCTCTGCCATTTCCAACTCTGCATTTCAAGAGGCTTTGCAAAGAGCGCGTCAGGTATTCGTCAACACTTACCTCTCTTTCTATTTGAAGCCATTCTGTTGAACACAATTAATGTTAACGTTGTTTTTGTCCAATCCATAGTTGGCCGCAAAGATCACACAACAGGCCGGCGGTGGCGGCGGTGCTGGTGTGGGCGGCACTGCTCCCAGTCCTGGCTCTGGTACCACTCCTGGCAAAAGACCTGCTGAAGACGGTATGAATGAAAGCTAGTGTTCAATGAGATGCAGTGGTAATGCTTTGTAGACTATAGAGTCATGTGTTTCACAATTCAATTCAATTAAATTTACTTAAAAATGAAGCCATTTTTGAAAATCACTGAAATAGTACACAATTTTGAGTATCGGTCGGGAATCATAAGTCATAACCTCTATCATCAAAGTCTAAAAATACTTAATTGAATGACTTTCACAGAGTTTAATACATGACTACAGCCTATAGACTATTATTGCTTACAAACTAATGAATAGACGAATAGTGTTTGTCTACGAATAGTTTGTTTGCACACTATTTGAAAGCCAATTAATTATATGTTTAATGATTAAATGGTGTAAAAGAGTGCAAAAGAAGAACTTAAATAGGAGTTCGCTAACACTAACTCAGAATTGTATAATTCTTAATGAGTAGCGTTTGATAGTAGATCTTATTACATATGTTCACCTATTCTTGTATTTTAATATTCTGTTACTATTCATCTAAACAGTTATGTCACCGGATCCAAAACGAGTGGCGGCTATTAATGATCGTAAGTATTGATAATTGAGTGCTTTTGCTGTCTCTCATAAAGTGTTAAGACATAGAATGCATGAATTGGTTTAACTCACTCTTAGTATATGTTTCCTATCTTTCCTATAACTAAATATAAGATAACAATATTCTTAAACAAATAAGAATCCAATAAATTGGAGCCAAATATGTGCCCAATTGTTATCAGCTTTAAACTCAATATTTATTTGAATAAAAGTTAAGCTTTTATTCAATTTTCTGATAAAAGATCATTAGTTGAGTTCAATCTATTTGTTCACTTAATTAAATTTTATAGAATGCTAGCAATTAATCATTTTTTAACGCATGAATGCAAACCCATTAGAAGTAATCTTTAAATTATTTTCTATGTGTATGTGATTGTATTTATGAAATTAACTGCATTTAGTTTAATCACAAGTTAGAGTGACTGCTGCAGCATAAGCACAATGATATTTGTATTGTCTATTAAGTTATTAATTGATTTATTAATATAGCAATTGGTGCACAATTAGCTGCAATGAAACACCAGACATTGACCAAACCATCAAAAAATCAAAGATTTTTAAACGGTATTGTAATAAGCGGAGAAAAAACATTAGATATAATGATTCCGGGAAATAAAGTGGGATATGTTATTGGCAAAGGAGGAGAAATGATTCGTAACTTACAGGTAATTATGACAACACATTTGTCTGCATTAATTTATATTGTTATTACTCTATTTGAATGGCAGGAAAGGGCTGGCGTTAAAATGACTGTTTTTCAAGAAACGTCTGAAGCCACTGAACAGGACAAACAATTGAGAATAATTGGAGTCCCGGATAAAGTGGATTATGCGCGACAATTAGTTAATGACTTATTAACAGAAAAAGAAATTGAAACCGTTAGACTTAAGACAAACATTCCAAATAGAAATATGACTAACGATTACGGCACTTCACGTATGAACAATGTTGAGGTTCCGGTTCCGCCTCAATATATTGGTTTAGTTATTGGCAAAGGCGGGGAAACTATTAGACGAATACAACAGGAAACTGGATGTAAAGTTCAATTCGATACCACTAAATCGGATCCAAAGGGCAATAAGATTTGTCAAATCGGAGGAAATCCAGAAGCAGTTAATCGTGCCGTTGATATGGTTAAGGAAATTGTTGAAAATGCAACTGTGAGTCTATGCCTTATTACTATATCAGATGATTTTATTAAATTTTGATGTCTTTGTACCCAAAGCAAGGAAGAGGTGCTCCTAAACAACGAGATGGTGAAGAAGTACGAATGGCTATTCCCGCTCACAGAACAGGTGCAGTCATTGGTCGTGGAGGAGAGACTATCAGAGCGTTGAAGCAACAGTCGGGTTGTGATATCGAGTTAGAAAAGGCTTATAAGAGTGGAAATCCTGATGAAAAATATTTCATAATTCGCGGTCAACCCGATAAAATATCTTATGCACAACAGCTTATTATGGAAAGAGTTGACGGGTCAACAACTGGTTCTTCATCTACACCCTCTTCTGGATATAACAAGTAATTGTGATGATTAGTAATGAATAAAAACTGATTCTTTTTATTTTGATTATTCAGTTCATCTCAACAACAACAGCAACAACAACATCAATGGCCGAATTATTGGCAACAATCAGAAACTCCTCAAACTTCTGATGAAAGTATGCAATGATTATTTCGATAAGTTTTGATTCAATTGCGCAGACTTTAGAGCTTGATTTGTAGATAATTCGCAAATTAGGTGTCAATCTGTGCGAAATTACCAATAGTTAAACGTTTTTCATAAATCGATGTTTAATATGAGTTTCGATTTGGTTTAATTCTATTTACATTATTTGATAGGTAAAGGTCAAGATGCCAGCTATGCTGCCTGGGCTGCATACTATGCTCAATACAGCCAAGTGTACGCTCAGGCACAACAAGCACCAGCGCCTCCATCAGCACCTACAACCACAACAACAACAACTCCCAGTGCCAGTAATGGCTCGACTACTACCACAACTGATGGTTCAGCTGCACAGCCACCAGATTTACAACAAGGAGGTGCTAATCAGGAATACCTTTATACTCAATGGGCTGAATATTATAGAGCCTATGGAATGTTCAAAGAGGCGGAAATGATCGAACAAATGCTTAAAAATGCGAAACCGGTATTATTATGATTTTTTTTGTGAATTTGTTATTTTAAAAAAATTACTCTATTTCTAGTCCGGAGATGAGAACAAGTCATCTGAAGGAAGCGATAAAAGCACGAGCAATACCAATACGGCTGCGGTCGCATATCCGGGTTATAACTATTCAAACTATTCGGCGAACACTACACAACATAATCAGCAATGACTTGAGTAAGTAATTTGAAAGTGAAATTGTTTTTTAAGTGATGGTAAAGCTTTAGTTGCTATTCTCGAGATTTGCTATTGTTTTGTTTCTAATTATTTGTAAACATACCTATTTGTATAAATAGTTGATTAGACTCTTTCAGATTTATGTCTCAGGTAATCGTTGGTAAGTATTGCTAAATAGGATTGTTTTATTAGGCAATGATTTGATATGATTTTTGATGTTTTTTGAGAATGTATAGCAATTTATATTATGATCTGTTTCTTTCTGATAACTTCATAAGAGGTATATTTATATTACATGCAAAAAATGCCATTCATTGTTCTCTTGCAGTTACTTATGATGCCATGTATTATGATTGATATTCTCTACATTTTATGATTGATTGTCCCATTGATGATAAGTTTCAACAGAAAATATACCGTCATTCTCAAGTCGACTCATACCTCATAGGCTTTCTATTCATCTCTTTGGTGACATCTTAATCACTAAACAATTGGATGGCGTGGAAAACGTATCGTTTATTTCGAAAATTGGTAGTATTCATAAGTTTCATAAAAAAAGTTTAAAAAGAAGTTATTATCGCAATTACCTTTGAAAAAATGCTGAATTTGATTACTTTTTTACATTATGTTTATTATGACTAATATTATGACTATCATTGATATAATTGTTCCTTAATTTTTTGGACTAACTTGAATTTTAAACTTTCGATTTGTACAGTATATAAAACCAATATTTATTTAGGAGTGAGGAAAACAAACACCTTTTCATTATAGCATGTGTCTAATCCTCAAATGAATGGTGCGGTAAGATATTTGTTGTGCCATTTTTTAAAAAAGCAAACATTTATTCTATTAATTTAAGATATTGTGTCACTTTTGAATTTATTAAGTATTTTTAGTTTCATTACTGTATAAATTACAATAACTAAAAGTTCTCTCTTTTCATTAATTGGCAAAAAGTACAAAATCTCATTATTGGATAATTATTGTAAATCTAGGGATAAAAATAATCCTTTGGACAGGTATTCGGGGATTTAGAAAAGTTAAGTTACTTTCTGATTGAATTGCAAACTCTTTGAAGTGAATTGCAATTCAATTTACAAATTGTATATAAAATCAATTTAATTACTTATGTGTTAATCAAATTACAAACTTTAGTTACATTAGAAGTTGAATCTTATGATTATTGAGAATTTAATAATTTTAATGAGTTTATAGACGCAAACGTCTTGTTTTTACAATTAATATAAAAATAATTTATAATGAATTTACACAACAAGATTCAACTCTATGTCTGCATTGATTACCAACTTTTAAACGTAGACTTATTTACTCTTTGAAAGAAAGGTAAGTTTAAGTGCCTTTCGATTCTATATGAATAGAGTCCATAATTAGTGGCTATATTTAGGTAATTCTCATCTGACTATTATTTTTACAATTAATGATAATCAATGAACAAATTAATTATACATTTCAATGAGAAAGTTGAGTCTTATTTCTTGAGCACATCAGAAAGTCATGATTTTCTTTTCATAACTAATTTGGCGATTGCAACAAATGGTGACTCAATTATCAACGATATGATGAAAGAGACGATATATGTTATAAATAAGTGGCTAATTGTGAAGTATATCTAAAATTTAATTATGGATAACATTATTCATAACGTATTTGATAAACAGATGCATTAAAGTATAGGAAGAATAACTCACTAAAAGATAGCTCGAAAAGTCGAAAGTATGCGCTCGACTGCCATAGAAGACGGCCATAACAATGGGGTGAACTAAATAAGCGCAATGCGTGAGTCTGCTTAATGGTACCCAAACCTTCCACGACAAGAACCAATTAACTATTCCTCCGTGTCCTGTAACGCATGCAAACGTAACCCAAGCGAGACTTAGCGCCCAAATAGTTCTTGAAGTAGCGCTATATAGGGCTGCGATGTGTACTTCAGGAATGTTACCATTGTTTGCGGGAAGCATTGCAAACAAAACTCCTAAACTAACCATAAAAGCTATAATCCATCCCATTATTGAATACAACTGCAATAGTAAACAATTATATGTAATTTCATAGTAATTACTATTAAAATGTTTTACTTTTTTCATTTTGATATCTCCTTGTGATGTATATATGGCATACGCCAACACCATACCAACTAAGTACGGGCCTATTCTACAGTAGGGCTTTATATACACGGATCCATAATATTCATCAACTACTTCTTGAGCACTAAACACAAAACCGAGTCAAATAAAAAACAGTACTTTTGATGAACAGTAACTTACATTAAATCATTAAAATAAGGAACTGCAGGATAATGATTAACAATCGTTAATATACTGGTTATAAACATTGAAACCATCAAAAAAGTTGAGGCAATTATGATTCCAAGAATCGGTTTTATATATAAGGGAATCAGTATAAGGGGTGATATTATATATAATTGCATATCGACTGCGGAATACCAGGAATGGCTCAGACACTAAAATGATAGTTAAATATTAAAAGTTTGTTATTTAGTATTGCACTCGATATGTATTTCGATTTATTATTTACCATATTATTAGTATTAATGAAATTATGTAAATATAAGCTATTGAGCCACCAGTTCTTTTTGCACCAGGAGTTAAACATGGTTATTGAATCAGTCCATTGCGGCCCTTCTCCCATATATTGCAATAATGTAGCGCTGAATGTGATGACTGCCATCATTGAAGGAGTCATTCTTAGATATCGGTGCGCATAAAATAGAGTCAAATTTAATTTTCCGCCGCTATTCTTCATTTCTTTGAGCACTATGTATGACACTAAAAATCCACTGAAAATATTTAATGCAATTAATGAACTGCTCTTATATTGTGATATGAAGTGATACCTTATGTAAAAGAAACAGTCGACAGAAAATGTTCCGTTTGCTAGTATTTGACTGATTAAGTTTTGAGGCAGTCCTCGTATTTCCATTGGATTTCCTATAAATAGAAATATTTTTTTTAATGAATAATTTGAATCAATTTCTTGTAATTCATACTGAAATTCATCCATTGAGCTGCAAATGCGAACGAATGTCCGCCAATTATCCAAACCATGGATAAGAATCTGATTCCGTGAAAGACTTGTATAGAATTATCACTGCCTTTAGTGTCGAATATTTTGTTAGCATTGGCTTTAATCGAAAATGCAATTAAGACTTTATAAAATATTGGTTTAGAGTCGCTCTTAGTGTAGTCGTAAGGTTTTGGTGGATTGGCTGAGTGATTAGTCGAGTATAACAGTTCCATTTGAGAGTGAACTTCTGTCTGCATGTGATCACAAAGTGTCCCAATAAGTACTAATACCAGCAGAACAACGAAAATGCATCTGAAATCAATTTTTTAATTATTTCATTTTTTAGTCATCAGTTATTTATAAGTGTCTTACATCACAAAAACAGATGCCATGTCTTTCCTAATACTTTGATCGTCTTCTTTATAACATTTAGATATCGTTACATTCGAGTTATGTATTAAATGAGACGAAACTGCAATTTATAAAGCAATCATAAATTTCTCTTATTAGAAAAAATATTCTTTATATTTTTGTATTATTTAATAATTCTTTATTGAAGAGAAACTTATTTGTAATCTGAGTTATTTGTTATTAAGTTAAATTTGAGAATTGGCAGGAAATAAGCTTAAAATAGGTGTTTATCTGTGACTTTAATTTAATGTATGAAATTATAGCAATACTTATATACTTAATGAATACATTATTTGCTGTTTTGCTCAAGTTATTAATTTTAAGTTTATTTGCTTTTTCTTAAAAAAAAAATCAGTCAATAATCAACGATATCAAAGAAGATGAGAAACACGAATATTGTCTAACATTTTTCATTTGTGTATAACATAAAAAAGAAGAGAATTATATTCAAAAGAAGGGTATTTAATAGTATATCATGGCGTGTATTCTGTCATTATTGTCTAATAAAGCTGAATAACTAAAACTCTTCTTAAAAATAGTTTCATTTTGACAAAAATTATTTTTAGTTTATTTTAATTTCGATTTTTTAATGTAAAAGTTCAAAATCTAGTATTATTTTAGATTGTGTTGTGTACTGTGTTGTTTGCCAGTCACGAACACAAGACAAACATTTTAATTATTAAAATAAATTACATTGTATTTTAAATTATTTTTAAACAAGAAATTCTGAAATCTTATCTGTAACTTATCTGTTATGCTCTAACTTTTGTGGTTTTCTCTGTAAACCTATGCAATCAATATTTGACACCTTGTATATTATTTAAATGGTCTTTACATGTGTATAATGGTCTTTATATAGCTTTCATTGAGTTCATCTCACAGATTATGATCATCTTTCATGTATACTATATGTTTTGATATATACTGTACAGTTTCGTGCAGTACTAAAGTGCAATTTTAAGAAAGATATATACTTTCATGTAAAGCATGAAACTGAATACCATATAATAAAATTTTAGATAAGCTGAGTTCAGTCTTTTAAAAACAGATAAAAATCTTATGGTGAGGACAGAAAACTGAACTTAACATATAATTTCATGTATAAGATTGAG
>JAQGAM010000381.1:0-13440 GCA_034697665.1 Nanhermannia comitalis
TTAGATACTAGAATAATGAATTTCATAATTTATTTATAGTTTATTTTAATATTTACTTATCATTAGTCCATTTCAAGCATTTGTAAATTATGATACATTTTAATATTTTCAGATGAAAAAGATATCAATGTTTGTATCATTGAATCGAAAAATAGAGGAGAGTTTACAAAAGAGAAAAATGATAAATTGCGAAGACTTTTATATATAAGTATAGCATATTCTGCAACAATAGGTGTGTAAATGATTGGTTCAACACTATAGAAATCTATGTGCTTTTACTATAAATACATATCTGTAATGTCCACCTCTACTCTATTCTATACCAATAACCGATGTTAATTAGAGTTATCACCCTCTGTGACCAAATGGTCAAAACTCATTTATGCGTAAAATACGAAATCCACGAATAACAAGATTTTGCGCTCAACTCTAAAAATGTTAGTTCGAGTGTCGATCAACGCTCGCATCGAAATCACGTGTGCACAAGTGACTTGTGGCACATGCGGACTCTGGAGGTCAAGTGTGTGAGCAGAAAGTTTTAAACATCGGGAAAGATATGGGCAATACTGGTAAATACTGAAAGTCCATAGATTTCTATAGAATTGAACTGATTGAGGCTAAACATTACAGGCGGCACAACTACTTTAACAAGCAATGGCCCGAACTTAGTGCTTCGTTTTGTGCTCGACGAGTAAGTTTTGCAATTGTCTGTATTTAAGTTCTCAAATTAATAAACAGACGTTTTTTAAAATAAAGAACTTATAAAGGACTTCCACCAGTCGACTACTCTAATTGGCTACTGTTTTGCATTCCGGCAACAATAATCACTGTCGCTCTTCTTTGGGTAATATTCAAATCAATTTATATGAGGCAAGAATTTTAGAAAACTCTATAAACACATGACTATTACATAAATTACTGTATGAATATACAGGTGTAGTAATAAAATATTGTTTTAATTATAATCAGAGACAATGCAATCTCTCAAATAACGAAAGCACCAAAACATATAATAAAACAGAAATATGAAGAATTGGGACCAATTACTTTTCATGAAATAAGTGTTTGTTTACTTTTTATACTACTCATACTATTGTGGATGTTCAGAGACCCACAATTTCTTAATGGTTGGGCAACAATAGTTGGAGGCGATATGTAAGTTTATATTGAGATTCAATTCCAAACATTCATTAATTCTATTAATTTTTAGTAAACCAAAGGACGCGACTGCAGCCATATTCATAGTGGTACTAATGTTTTGCATTCCTTCTCGACCTCTGGGTCCATATCCGAGTCCAGCTTTGCTCAATTGGCCTACAGTTCAATCTAAGCTTGCGTGGGGTGTAATTCTTCTACGCGGCGGAGGATTTTCTATGGCTGATACAGCAACTGTATTATGACTTACAGATTAATATACAGTATAAAATTGTAATCATTTTTAATTAATCACAGAGATCTGGTTTGACTAATTATATTGGGACACAACTGACTCATTTGAGTGTTCTTTCCTTAATTGGAATCGTAATAGTGATGTCATTTCTCGCAACATTTTCTACTGAATTTGCCAGCAATTCAGCGATCGCGACAATATTTTTACCCATTGCCGGACAATTAGTAAATGTTAAAAGTTTGAAAAAATAATTATTTAAATTATTTAATTTGTTTAGGCATCAAATCTCAATATCAACCCATTAATGCTAATGATTCCGATCACACTTTCCTGTTCGTATGCATTTGTATTACCAGTTGGGACACCAGCCAATGCACTGGTCTTCAGTCACGCCAACTTAAAATCGTCTGATATGGTGATTATTACGCTTTTAAATTGAATAATCTCTTACTTTTTATTATTAAAATTATAATTATTTTAAAACAAATTTATTTTGCATTTTCAGCTCATTCCAGGATTAATAACCAAACTGCTTTGTTTAGTAATAATGTTAATAAACGTCTATACTCTTGGAATACCAATGTTTGATTTGAATGACTTCCCAGATTGGGCTCAAATGATTAAATCTTGATCGCAACAGATTTTAAGCTTATTTATCAATAATATTTTTTAATGAATGAATTGTATGAAAATAAAGTGTTCAGCAAAACCAAATACTTTATTAACTTGCACAATATATTTACTGTACAGTATATATTAATAGGGCTGCTCAAATAGTGCGCACACAAAAGAATGTCACTTTTATACGGCTACTCCCCTCTCCTTGCACCCTTTTGCACACTATACACAATGTTAAGCCTATAGGTCCCAGCTCCTGGAGTACAAGAGTTGTAGGCTTTTAACTGACCCCCTCCCCCCAAAAATGCGTGCACCCTATTTGATCCGTCCAATACAAGAATGTAATAAACAATATTTGCAAATGAATTTTCAGTTTTATTCCTTGATTTTAAATAATATTGTGTGTAAAATAAGTGTAATTACACATTGAACATCCCTAGTCCCCCGTCTTAATTATTAATTTTTGGTAGTCTTAAGAGAAAAATACTTAAATGTGCAGATCGGGCTATCCTATCAGTTATGAATTAATACAATTTAATTCTTTAATAATTAATTAAAAGTAATAAATAAGCTTTATATTTTGCATCTTATATCTAACATAAGCACAGTAAACCCAAAATAAGTCAAAAATATGTTAAATAAAGTTTAAAAGTGAAACAAACTCTTATAGTAATTCTTTAAGATTTTATCAGACAAATTATCAAATCAGTAATTTTTAATTATCTCTTAAGTTTTTTTCACAACTTTGAATAATTCTTACTTATGAATCAAAAGCAATGATTCATTGAGTGTTTAATCATTTGATAATTTGTTTGATAAAATTTAAAATAATTACTATAATGTTTTGTTTGACTATAACTTTATTTGAACCAGTTTTTGGAAGAATTGATCTTAATTCAAATTATTTTTTAACTTTATTTGTTTATGATAGAAATGTTGGAAAACCCATAGTCTAATAGTTGAAACTTCCTAATTTTATGAAAGAGTTAGAAAATAATTTAACATTTGACAGATAACATACAAGTTTCAAAGTAAAGCTCAATTATAAAGTTTCATTTTTTAATTTATAAAAGTTATTGAGTTAACATTTTAGGGTTTAATAATTTTGTCTTATAATAACTTATATTAATTTTAATTAATTTGAAACTTATACTTAAGTTTCATATCGATACATACAATATCTACAGGATATTAATAATAGATTACATAAATGTGAACTCAATATCCTGTTCGGTATACAGTATTAATACTGCATACATGTTATGACTATAGACCGGATTTTTTTGTGCTAAAAACTACCCGATTTTGTTGTTATTTTGTCCTAAAAAACAGCCGTTTTTTGTTATTATTTTGTAAAATAAAACTTGAAAATTCTTTCTAAATTAATTTTAATATAAATATGGCTTTGTCTTTAGAAGACTTAAACAGCCTTAAAAGACATTTAAAAGAAAAAATTTATAACAACTAAAAAGAATTGTATTGAATAACGTTCAAACGTTCTACATTTTCGGAAGTTAAATTTTTTCTCACCTGCCAAAACCAATAAAATTAATTCTTTACTTTTAATACCCAAGAGATTTTCAACCCTTATTTAAAATCTGTTGACTGTTTCACATATTTTTGTATATTTGGTGAGTGTATTAAATCTAATTAATACAAACTATGAGCTAATCATGTTTTTGTTTTAATATATTTTCATTTGGTTGGCTTTAATTCTGAGTAATCGGGTTTAAGGTGCTAAAATTTGTGCTAAAAACCAAAAGTGCCATTTTTTGTTGTTATATCCCAAAAAGGCCTAAATTTGTTAAATGTTGTGAAATAAAACCTTCGGTTTTGACCTTTCCAAACATAGAAACGGACAGATCCTAAGTTTCAGAAGAGTATCTCTTACTCGTTAAAAGTTGTAATAACAAAATTATCCGTTCTTTAGTCATAACTGAACAAAAATTAATTTATTTAAAAATACAAAAATAAATTACTTTTTTAGTTGCTATCATTCCTAAAATCGTGAATTTTTGTACAGAAATATATTTTAATTATGAAGTTATAACCAACTGCTTCTGTTATTTATATCATATTTACAGCAGAGGCAGAATTATTTCCCTTAAAACTCATTAAAAACTGTCTCTGCATTAGTAGTCATGAAAGAAAACTTGTGTAGGGTTTGAAAGTCATTATGAAACTTACAAATTCAATGAAATAATTGCAACGTTTGTTTGAATATACAAATGTTCTTAAATATTATGCAAAATTTTATTTTTATGTCTCAACGTATTGTTATTTAAACTTAAGTTAAATTGAGATAAACCTTCAATTGTGAGATCTCGTGATTCAAATGATTAAAGTCATGAATTTATTGTATTTCAAAATTTATTGACAATCCTTTTGTTGGGTTAAAAATTCATAAGATTTTTCAACGCATACGAAAAAATAATTGTAAATATTTTAATCCTAAAAGTGAAATATTTACATAATTTTCTAGAACTAGAGAAGCTCTTCACTCATGCGAAAACAAAACGAGAATTTAAATTTTCATAAATTATATGTAATTAACTTGTTGTCAATTTTAAGATTTGTTGAGTACGATATAAATTAGAAATCTTTCAATTTTTGACTTCAATTTCATTCCAATGAATCTTTTAATGACAAGAATTGAAACGAAGCTTAGCTCAAAAATTGTTGCATAACTTAAATGAAGTGAACAACAAAATTGTATATCAAAATCTCTGTTCGCATCACATAATTTTGATCTTTCAAATCACTATAAAAAGACAATTTTGAGCTCGACTAACATGTAAAAGAACATGTAGTACTGTGTAATATGTGACTCATTTTAAAAGGTATTATAACTAAAAAAATGTATAAACGAATCGAAAAATAAATTTCTATACATAAAAGAAAAACAAAAATAATGCGAATGTGAGGAAAATTGATATAAAGCCGAATCAAAAAATGTGTAATGCATTTGAAGATAATAATGCGCTTTTCAGCGCTCGCTCAACCATTGACAACATCATGACGAATGATCTTTGGTTTTTCTTCAAATTGCTGTCAGGCCTTGGCTTCTCTTCTCTTGAAAGAAGTGCTGCGAAAGAAACTATAATTTTAAAGGTTGAGAAAGCAAAACGAAACTACTTTTCCCATGTGTTGGAGAAAACCCCATAGGAATCAAACAAATTAAAGGGGCAGCAGATCATGATTATGGGGACCAAAACTGACATTAAGAATCCTTTTTATTCCGTTTCTAAATTTCATAGTTTTAAGTCGTAAACTAACAAATTCTTAAATATAATTCCATACTTTATTATAGTCCTCTACAGTGTAATAGTACTGTATATCAAAAGTGATTACTATTTATATACAAATTCGAAGTACATTTTTGCTGCATTTTTGAAGAGAGTTTCACTTCAGTTGATTTGTTTTGTTGTTTCTAATTATTAATGAGTTTTGTTATATTTCATCATTAAGATATATTATTGATATATGACATATAAGTATTAATATTTTAGATCTGATTTTGTAAATTTGGTGATAAGATTTCAAAATCGTTAACTTTTGTATTTTACATAAAAACCTATCTTTTGGTTTATTATAATCACATCATTCACAGTATTGTAAATGTATTACAAATCAGATAAAATTACAATTAACTGAGATTAAGATGCGATCATTTGTTGTCAACTATAAAAGTTTTTTGAATTTTGTAAACCAAATGACCACTTTTATTAAGTTTGAGTATGAGTTTCATTATTTAAGACAAAATCTTTAACTTATAAGTAAATATGACTTAATTATTTAATAGCAAAACCTATTCGTTCAGTATAATGATGCACACAGGCTCAGAGAAGCTGAGCCTAGGCTCCTAACTAGAGGTCGACAATTTAGGGAATTTTCGTTCCCACAGATAATATGCCCATTCCTATCTATTCCCATCCCATTGCCACAATAATATACCCATTTCAATAAAATTCACTCCCATCCCAAACTCAATAAAAATGCTTTCATTAACTTTCATTGCTTTCATCACTTACGTACCTAAAGATAAAGGAAATAATTGGTCAGATTTCAGAGTAACCGGAATTTGTGTAATTAAAAATTTCACACATTTTCATAACTTCACTTCCATCTTATTTTCTTTTCTGCTGACTTCACTCTCATCCCATTCCATCTCATGGGAATGGAAATCAATTGTCAAACTCTTACTTCCAACCTCTGAGCCTAAGCTTAGGCTCACACTCATGGAGCTTAAGCCTGAAAATGAAATACATTGCAATTCTTCTTAAGAAACATTATTTCTCATAGTTTATCAACAAATTTACGTTCAATTCAATGTAAACAATAAATATAAGCAGATTATAAGTACTGTTCAATTAATATGATTGTCAAATTACAACTATTGTGAGTAATTTTTATTTAGGCTCAACAGGCTCTCACCCATTGAGCCTGAACCTAAGCTCACAGTCACTGAGCATTAAGCCTGAGCCTCAGGTTAAAAACTCTCAAGCTGAGCCTTAGGCCTAGGCTGGCCTGGGCTCATCTCAGGCTCGATTTGCATCATTAGTTCAGAATTACACCTAAAAAGAACTTTAATTTTATGTAATTAAATAAATAAAGTAAATTGCAGTCTAGAAATATTGATATAAACTTATATTGTGAATCACATTCACTCACACTTCAGTCAAAATGACTAAAACTTGCCGAATGTGTGTCTGTAACTCGCGTTTACCCAACCATTCAAAGTACAGAATTGTTAAGAAAGTGATTCACGACAATGGTATGCACAATGAATTAACATTGTTTTTAATAGTTTTTCACTGAGAAATAGAGTTTAATTTATTTCTTTTAATGATATGCACTCATCACTTAAAAAGAAAAATCATTGAGTCCAATAAAGTCAGTCATATCAACTTTTTATACTATTGTATATAACATGCATATTGTATTTGTCAAATGAATTAGATGTTTCACATATAAATATACTGATTCCTGTTTATAGTGAACCGATCGGTGCAGTAAAAACATCGGGACTATAACCGGGATTCACAATAAACGTCCCCATTGAAAAATATTAAAAATCTGTTTAAAAATAAGTGTATAATAATGGTGTTTAGATTCTTTAATAAGTTTCCTACATATTTATAATCAACTAATAAGATCTGGTAATTGTATTATAGTCTAAAATGTCATTTTAAAAGTTTTATTAAAAATTTTGCGTTTAAAATATTGCATATATTAAAGTTATAGTCAAATATTGAGAAAACAGGACTCTTCTGGCGAATAGGACCACATTGTTGAGGTTAGCGCTGATTCTTAATGTGTCCTAATATAATATATTAAGTACATTAAAGTTTATTTATAAGTAAAATATAATTAAACTTTGTTTTGATTAAGCTTTAGCTCTAGCATGCAAATTAACATTAACCCAAAATTAAAAGTTTTTAAAATAATTTTTAAAATGATAACATTAAAAACAATCAACTAATATAAAAAGTTATTGACAATATTCATATACTTTTCTGTACTAATTCTATACTATTAAAAAATCGCGTCAGTCTGTCTCAAATTCCTTAATAATGTAATAAAAATGTTTACAATTATTTGATTAAAGTTTTACTTAATAAAAATTTCTAAAAAATTCAAACGCACAACAATGCAGTCCATTCCGCAGAAAAGTTCAAATTTTTATAAGTTGAAGTTTAAAATATAAAATTAAAATTATTCTTAATTAAGTGATTATATTAAATATTTTAAAACGTGCCAATGCCCTGTCCAGTGATGACGCTTTATTCTCATTTAATTTAATTAATTTCTTTTTTAAACACTTAATTATTTATATTTTTCTTATGCTATTTTTGCTATTCTTCTCTTTTGCATAAATGTTTCATTAAATGTTATTCTCAATTCATTTACTGTTGCATTCATTAAAAGGCAAACTTTCAAAGAAAAAAAAGTAAGATTGTTTGTAATCTATTTGATAGCAGTCTATTATATACTAATATTTATACATGTGTTTGAGTTAGTGTTCAGATTTTTAGAGAACTAAAATATTTTAGTCTTCATTTAGTACTTTAGTCCTAAAAAGTGTTTTTTAAAATTAATTCAAAACAAACATTTTTTATTTAAAATTTGATAACAGGGAATCATAGAATACATTAAAGTGTTTTAAGTGATTAAATTTTTGTTCTAAAGGCTAACAGTGTTTTCATAATTAATTATAATTCTATGAGATATTCAAAAAAATTCTGTAAATTCCCCAATAAGTGACTTAGTCGTGATTAAGACTAAAAATTTCTTTAGTTTTTATATATAGTCTCTAGTCGTTTAATATTACCGGAACATTAGTTTGAGTTTATAACGATTTAAATATTTAAAAGAATATAATTTAAGAATTTTCTCTATATTCTGCGAGACCAATGAGAATTGAGATTATCAGGCATTAAACTGAAAACGCTTTTTTGGACAGGCAGTACATAATGGAAAAACAGGGTTAACGGTATAGCATGCAATCTCTCCTGTATTGTTGAAACACATGAAGTAAGTATATTAAGCAAAGGAAAATATCATTATAATGGCTTAATAAGCTTTGAAAATTAAAATTAGGTTAGGTGCGATGTAAGATGTCATGCTGTATCGAATGTTTAATAAGTCCATACACTAACAAAATGCATTATTGCACTGTTTTTTATTAAAATTACACTAATTAATAAGCTTTGGCATAAAATTTGAAATATCATAGTTTTAAATATGAATTCTTTTTTAATTTGAGTGTTTCAATAATCAATTGTTTATTTGAGTAAATTTAAATTGTTTTGGGTAACTATAAAATATCCTATAAATGCGTTACTATGAGCTTATTTAATATCAATACTTTATATGTTGTAAAGTAGTATCGCTGTAGGGTTTGAAACATTAACTTCAGATTCAAATATTGAAGAACTTTTGATTTCTACTTTAAAAAATTGATGAATACCTTTCCCTTTAAATAATAAGTAGTCAACAAACTGCAAGAGTCTACTAATTATAAAATTAATTTAAATCCTTTAATGAAAGATATTTCTTTAATCATAATAATTAGCACAACATTAACATTTATCTAATGTAAACTTTAATTCAAATAATTAAAGATATCATACAGCATACAGTCTATACTTTAAATTACTCAAGTGATCAAAATGATTACTAACTTTAGTACTGATAATAATTTCAAAATGAATTTCGTGAATGTAATGACAAATCTTAGAAAGATATAAATCGTGTTTTAATCAACTTTATCATAAAAAGGACGTTCAGTTCATTTAGAGTTTATACTCTAATTTAGTATCATTGATAAAATTCCTTGAAATCATTGGTATCCATAGCAATGAACACTGGCTTCTAAAAGAATTGTTCGGTTCAAATAGAAGCGTAATAGTGAAAAACTGAGCACTGAGTGCCTGTCATGTTCTTGAGTTCATTCATTGATTTTTGTCATTTCAAACTTGTGTGAGAATGCAGTGCCTGTTTGTTTTCGGTCTACTATTAGAGACTGTTTTACTTTATGTTATAAAAAGTTTCTTTTCTAACTGTCCACATATTTATAGGTTTTTTAGCGAACAATATATTTTATCATAAGAGACAAAAACGGATATAAGATCTATAAATTAGTTATAAAGTATAGTGTATGATATGTATGGACTGGTCATTGTAAAAGTATTTACAGTACCTGTACTTTGGTCGAAAGGAAAGAAAAACAGAAGAGCAGTAATTTGAGATCTGAGCTAAAATCAGAAGTAGAGAGAAGTATAGAGAAGTATAGAGAAGTAGAGTAAAGCTTAGCATAGCGTATGTTATGCATGCAAACAGATCAGTTGAGTGGCAGCCGCAATGATACCTCATTAGAGGACTTGTATATTCACAGAAGAGAAGTCTGGCGTCTACGACCAATTTAGGGGCCTTTCATAGCAATACACTGCTGTTCCTTATACAGTAGGCCTTTATTAACTCTATAGTTTTATGCATCTCTACTTACGGGCATACTTTTGGCCACAATTATTATCAAAATATATGGTGACGCAGAGCGGCATCGAATTGAGACAAACTTTGCATCGCAACCGACGCCAACATCAATAATCTAATTTCTGGCTTTGAGGCATGATTTACGCTCATTTGCATATTATGAGGTGCTTTCCAATTAAGTTTCAGACCATTTAAATGTGGATGAGCTCCAAATGGAGAATCATTTTTATGAAAGGTGTGTCTCTACTCAATGTAATGTTTTATAAGATAATATTTATATCGCTTCTTATAAACAGACAATTGCATGAATTATTTTACATTAAATCGTTCTCAACATAAATATGTAATTTTTGTAATTCTTTTCTTTTGCATAAACCTTACATTAAATTTTTCATATTTGGCTTCACAACAATTGAGCATTCATTAGAAGCAAATTTCTGAAGTAAAAAGAGGACAACTTGTAATCTATTTGACAATAATTGCAATTATTGGGCGTTTTTCATTGCATGACTTGAATATGCGTTTTGCCACTTCACTAAAGCATAAGACACCTCAACATCTTAATGGTTGGTATGTTTAAGAGCTAAAAGTGTCTCAGAAAACATTATCCGGTGAAGCAATGATTGTCGTTAATGTAATGCCAGTCCCACTCTTTGTGTGTCATCGCTTTTTGTTAAGCAAAATATATTTATTTAAGAATATGTTTTAATTCATATATACTTCATATCTAAAGTTGTATATCATTAAAAATTATTTAAAATACAGATTAAGTGTTACTCAAAGCAGATTTACATATAGGATGTAATGAATGAAATTATATATCATTTTGAGTTCAGCAAACACTCGAATGAGATATAAGTTACAACTGGTTTGCTCTTGAATTTGATGCTAAAATTAAAATCTAAGATAATATTAAAAAAAATTCAAAATTTATGCTTTTTATTTTGGACATAAACTATTTGAAACCATTATTTCAAAATGACAGCAATGGCAAAGAGGTCACGCACGATACCATCCTTCTCACTATCTAAACACGCCTCAAATCTTTTTATACCTTGAAAAATAACTCTCATTTTAGAAATGTTTAATATGGAATATAAATCCTTTGAGGTTAGAAACACTCTGAACAATATGGTTTAGGTAATTATCATGTAAATGCATTTGTCTTTCAGTTCTTCTTTCAAAATGATAAATAGATTTCTCAAATAAAATTCGATTATAATGCAAATGAGGTGATTTCGTTTTTATGGATTTTTAAATTTTTAAATCATAAATTACTCATAGTTTTAAAATGTTGTTAAAAATAATATGCATTACACCCAGTAATTAAAGTTTATTTGATTAGAAAACAAGTGATTAAAATTTGTTGTTTTAAAAGTTTAGTAACAATGCAGTTCTTATTGAATACCTCTTGACTGGTATTATAGATTGGTTTTAGAAATTATTAGAATAGAGTTATTTCAACCCAAAAAATCAATGCTGAATCATATCTTCCTTTTGTACTTTCACTCTCATATTCTTATTTTATTGACTGGTAAGCTATAATGGAATTATGATAAGTTATAATGATTAAGATCGTAAAATAGTAGGAATAAGAGTCTCATTGAGAATGCATTCGACATCAATCAGAATGTGAGGTTTGTTGAATAGCACTATAGGGATAGCAAAAAATTGGTTGTATTTTGCAAGAAAGCGTAAATGATATATTACAACAAAAATATTTGTTCTCCCAAACATAGAAAAAACTTTGGTCCGCACTATTGAAGTTTATAATGGTTGAGGGCTAACCCACCCATTGAACTCTATTGATGTTTTTACAATGTTTTCCAACACAGAGCCCAATATTCAGTACAGTATATATCGCACAGTGTATACTGTATACTAACTCTAAATGGAAAGCTTTGATACACGACTTTGTGCTCGATTTTGATCAACGGCAAAATTTCAGGTAAATTAGCTTTGTATAAGTGGCGGTGACGAAGCATACTGTGAGAGCACAGCTGCTGCTCAACACAATTCGCCGCTAAAGCAATTCTTCATATGGAAAAACAGCATCCCATCCATGAACAACTGGAAAATCGGCGCAATCATAGTGTTAATGCAGATGTGAGTACTGTGTGTGGACCTAAGTATGTGTTTGTGTCACTCTTTTTAAGCCAGTGTTCAAGACTGGACTTAATCGGGTTTCATGAACAGTAGGAAGTCTACCAGTATTACCGCATCTTTTTATTTGATCTCAAACTAATGCGTCACTGCTATTACTGGTAACTGAGACACCGCACTCATCATTGATTTGTTTGTTAAAACTCAATATAAATCCCAAATAAATGACAAACAGCTAATTCTTCAATTGATAGCCATTGAAATCATACATTCTATTGAATATCAATAGAAGTAATTGAAAACTGTGGATAATCCCAAATAATTTGATTAAATAAAAGGGAATTTCTGAATAACTTTAAAATTAGAAGAAATGAAAGAATATGATCTGCGATGGCTCTGATTGAGGCATTTTATACAATAAGTGATACTAATTTACCATTTGATTCAATCTTTTCAAATAGATTGGAATGCTTTCCATTGAAACCAAATGAGTTGCCAGGAATCGAATTTCAAGCAATTTGTCTGTAAAATGAAATCCTCCTTAAGCGCATTCCTACTTTTCATCAAAAAAAGCTATTTTTCAATCTGTCTCTTATACTTAGTATACGTAACTTTGTGAACATTTTTCTGAAATTGTCCAAAACAATATTTTATACAAACTTCTGCATTCATAGCATTTATTAATTATTAAGTTTAATATAATTTTTTAATATATTGAGTAAATAAATAAAATATAAAAATAAAACCTATTCATTAAAATCTCAGATATTTTAAACATAATGATTATATCAATTAAGTAAATATTGTTCAACCTTTGTTGTCAGCAATCAACTTATCATATCCTAAAGCATTTTGCTATTGATTTAGAAATGTCACGACTTTCAAAAGTGAAATCATTCATAATAAAGAATATATAATTTAATTGAAGCCTATGATGAAAACTTCTAAAAATTGATTATTATTTATTATGATAATCATAAAAACCATCCGACAAATCGAGAATTAAAGGTTTATATTCTTACGAGAACTTCAAAGACTAATAGTCTTTTTTGCTCTAAACCAGCAAATGGACAAATAGCGGCCCGAGAGCCGCATGTATTCGTTTGATTCATTTTTTGAGAAACTGGGGGTTATTTCTACTTTTTTTTTAATAAAAAAGTATTTAAACATTTTGTGACTTTAATAGTATAATTTATATTTGACATGATTTTAGTGCCAAACTATGCTTAACATACTGTTTTCAAACTGTAATACAGTACCACATTATATAATGAGTAGAGTTTGAGTCGTTTTTCTGCAATACATAAAAAAGTGTTATTTATATAAAAGATCGG
>JAQGAM010000382.1:0-13437 GCA_034697665.1 Nanhermannia comitalis
CGATCTGAGAGAGAGAGAGAGAGAGAGAGATTTTGATCTCAAAATGCATTGGTTTAAATTTAGTCAAAGGCAAAATGAGAACCTATGATATAAATGACAAGCTCAACATCCGTATCACTTTTTTCAAGCTGACGAAACTTTTCCGTTGTATAAAAAAATATAAAAAAGAAGAATTTATAGAAGATATTTATATAAAGGGATAGATAGGAAAGCGAAATAGAGCTAAGATTTTAAGTGCTTTAGCATCTAATGCACTCGCATTTAATGTTTTAGTTTCGATCGCATTTTCAGCCCAAAAGATGAAATCGACATCAGTTCTACACAAGACATTAGCATTATCTAAGGCTGAGATCATATCTGTAATATCTCAAAAAATATTTTCTATGGATGTAAAAGAAATATGTTGTATAATAGATTGCATGCTGTGATCTCAAAGTACTTATACTAAAACATTAATACTTTATCAGCATTGATAGCACAATAAGTTTTTGTAAATGTAAGTTTTTCACAAGAATTTACTTATTTTTAAATATTTTTAACATTGCTCTTCATTTGGCTTTTTTAAAGTATTTTAAACAATTCAAATCAATAGTTTTCATCTTAACTCAAAATAAGGTTTTTTTTAAATCTATTGAATGATTCCTGAGTTTCAAAGTGTTATAATTTCTCAGTCGATGTATTTTTTAATTAAAAATATTGGATTATATAGATTTGGTTTTCTGTTGCTGTTATAGTAATTATTTTATAAAATAAATTCATATTTGAATTGATTTTTCGAAACTTCATGAAGAAACTCAACCAAATTAGTTATTAAATACTCAAAGAATTCATTTTCCAACTAATTTTTCTTATTAAAAATTGAGGTTATTTTATAAGTCAGTGAAAAAAATGCACATAAAACTCAGAATCAATTTTCTATTTATTATCCCCAAAAAGTATTCTATAATTCCTAAAATTTTTCTAATAGAAGTTGATTTACTAACGAATGGTTTCATTCATGAAAAGAAATGCTGATTAAACTCAAGTCTTATAACAGGATCTCTTCTGTATATAACGGTATTTATTGTTATTTAGATTGCTTTTCAGTAATATTAGATTTATTCTTAAGGAAAATATGTTCACATTAGAGACAATTTTCATGGATCACAAAATTTTCCCAAGACTTTTGGTTATTGTTTTTGTTAATCACTTACGAGTTGGTATTTGTTTTTTTACATTTTAGCATTTAAGAAAGGCTTCAACGTATATACTATTAAACCAATGTAAGTATGTCTGTAAACTAAAGCGATAAAACCAAGTTATAGCAGAACCAAAAAATTATGTTTTAAAAACTGAATACAAATCTGATATATGATATATAAATTATCTTAAAAGCGACTTAAATGCTATTTAGAGCCAAGTGCTTTGAGTTTCCGAAGTCAAAGTAGAACACAATAAGCACAAACTACTATAACTCTTGTGCAACAAAGAGTTATTTATTTGACTGCATTTTCCGGCCCCTCTATGGTGTTCGGGTGTTAGTCTGTCCTAAATTGCCAGTCCATTATTGAACACGTTTTACATAGGATACAGTCAGATCCCGATTTTAACAAATCAATCTGAAAAGTTTTGCTAAAATTTGAATATAAGCTAAAAAAATTTTGAAAAATATTGATAGATGACTGACTTAAACATATTCTGCAATCGTAGTATTGCTAAAATCTAAAAAGGCCAATGCTATGCATGCTCGGAGAATTTATTGATATAATCGGAATTTTGCTAAAATGGGGGGGGGCAGACTGTGCAACAACAGTCAGGCGTTTTTAGGATTAGTTTAAAAATTTTATTAAAGTAACAAAAAGTAGTTGAAATAGACAAATGCCTTAAAGATTAGTACAAACATTTTCTGATATTTTTAGCTTTGATTAAAAAGGTTAGAGATATCAAAAACACGATTTTATAATCATAATGAGTGTCCCTTTGAACCTCTAAAATGACGACAAAAGTCTGTGTCCAGCGACAAGTGGCAAAAATACTTGAGGATCGTGCTTTTGTAAACAGTCATAAACTGTATACTTTCCCTTTTTACTCATATTTTTGTCAAATTATGATTTATATTTAATACAAAATCGAAAAAATAGAAAACTAAAGTTTGTCTCTAATTTGCATTTAGACAAAACTCTCAAAATATTAAAACAAAGTTTACAACAATGGTCTGTAACATTTGGAGTCCTATAAGTTATTCTTAAATCTAAGTTATTCTGAGCCTAATTTCAAAGCTACTGCCAAACATAAACATTAAAACCAAGACTTGCATTAAATACTTTTATTTCTATTATTTATTAAGAATTATTCAAAAAACTGACCAATTATTAAAGCAACAAGAAATCGAAATTAAGGCTCAGAATGAGTTGACATACTGTATGGTAGAATCCTAACTACAGCATAAGAGTTAAATAATTGAAGTATGCGATCACATGAATCTAAAAGCATTTGAGCAATTTTTAGTCAATTATTTATGTATTAGTAATGCATCAGTAAATGAATAAAATTCATTTCAACTTTCATGACATTAAAGCCAATTTGTCACTATTGAAGCGATTAATACTACTTTAAATGTTAAATTTGCAAAATTCCTTATGATTTAATTCTAAATTTTATCGCTTCTAAGGCTTTAAATATGATTTTCTTTCATATCCGGCAATAAATTTCTATTATTATACACTTTTCAATCTCTTTTCAACTGAGATTATTTTGCAATTATTCACAGTAGTTATCGATAATATCAGAAGTCTATGTTTTAATTTAAATCATAATCTAATTGCTATTTATTTTCAAGCATTTTAAAGTTAAATAATGTAAACCTCATCAGAATGTATGCATAGAATTATCTCTTTTCGTCTGCAGTTATTATCTTTAATTACATAAAATTGAATCAAATTACACATTCAGTCATTTGGAATAATTAAAGTATTTTGTTTGACCCAAAATTTTGACAATTTCATTTCATTCAAAAACAACCTATCGATCAAATTATTGATCTGAAAAAACTAATAAATATGTCTAATGTAAAACACACATTCATACAAATACAATACAGAACTATTGATTTTGAATTTATTTACTTTTAAAACATTAATCCTATTTCTTGGAAACTTTTCCATTCAATGACTGGATCCTTAATTCTTAAAATCCGTATTCATATGATCTCAATATTAGTAAAGACGATAATATTTCTGATAGTATTAAATATTTTATTAATATTATTTAAAAAGAGAGATACAAGAAAATATGTTCTGAGATATACTGAAAAAAAGCATTTATCTTGATGTAAGTTTTTATATACAGATTTATAAAGGCGTGTCAGTAATCCTTTGAAGTGCTGATGGAATTTCTTCTACTGTAAACGCGAATGGATTGGAATGAATGCAATGGATGTTGAGTTTGAGATCAAATAGGATCGTGAGATATTGCAATTGAGATTCCGCTGAATGGCATACAATCTGATCGCTTCTCCCTATTCACTGAGTGTCAGATTGAGGCTCATTTCAGTCGGCACTCAAAACCACAGTTTATGAGAATATTTTCTTATTACTGAGCAATGAGAGAATGTGAAAAAGATGCCATTCATTTATCAAAATTGTTGTGAGGAATAAGAGGCGGTAATGAGGCGGGAATTTAGGAGATGCGCATCATTGCAATCATCATTACACTGGGCTATCATTTTTTAGAGCTTATAAACTGATACTAAACTTCTGTATAATTTTGGGATATTTTTATTTATTACTAACTATTTATTACTTATTTGTCCCTTTCTTTAATTCAATTATGATTTGAGACATTTTTCATTAATAAAAAATTGTCGATTCCTTTGATAATCATTATTAACAATGTTATAAAAAAAGAAAATTAGAGTTATGAAGATTTATGAGCTTTTTAGGTTATTAAGGGATAGACTTATGTCCTTTCTCTTTACTTCTTTAATAGCTTAGGCTTAAAGTTAGAAAAAATACAGAAAATTGAAAATACTTGTAATAAAAGTAAATTTTCGTTTTCAAGTTTCAGAGCTTTTTAAGACTTAAGGGATATGATTGAGAAAAGTTGTGATTTTTCTATCGACTCATTGACTTTTATAACAAAATTGTTAATGTATTCGACAAAACATTAAATTATCTGAAAATTAGAACTAAACTTCAGCTTACAGGATATGGTCAATTAGTATAATGTTTATTAGAAATTAAGGCAAAACCTTACTGTATATGAGGGCTGTAAAAAATAAAGAGAGCAAACATGCGTACTATTTAAATGTGCACTCAAGCAAACAATGTTTTTAATCACTCAATTCATTAGTCGAGTGACATGTTGTCTCACAAATCTGAACTCAAATACAATCTGGACTTTAAACATACGTTTCTAAGTTTGTGTTCCTAAACAGATGCAGTCCTTAAACGTGTTCAGACTTTTAATCATTAGTAAATAGTCAATACTTTTAATTACATAAAGTTTCTTAAACTCTAATAATTATTAGTTTTTAGCAAAACCTCTAATTTTTGAAGATTTATGTGAGTTATAGATAAAGACATTTGTGTTTAAAACGCGTTAAGTTTCTGAATTTGAGCCCTACCTTAGAATCTCAATGATTTCTAATGTGTTACAAATAGGATTCTGTGACGAAAATTTAGAATTTGATTGCAAAACAAAGCAAGACCTGAGGGAAAAATATTCTTAGAATTTGCATAAGTTTTATAGCAAACAAGTATTGTAAAGGTTTGCGTTGTGTGACAAAAATGATTGCCTCTTATCACAAAAGTGAAGGCAATTTTCTGATGTCATTTTGTATGTATAATACAAGTGTGAGTTTTATGTTCGCTTTTCAGGTTTACTATCTCTTAAAGTTGAAAATTATTAAAATTAGATAAACAATAAATTCTTATATTCTTTATTCAATCGATTTATACGACAAAATAGTGTTCAGAGCACTCGAATTAAATGTTTTTACATTTATATACAGTATTCAACATTATCTATACTTTGATAAAACTTTTGTTATTTTATAACTCAATGTTCAGTATAAATCACTATCTCTTTAACTCAAAAAGATTTGCAAAAATTATTGCCTAAAATAAAGAAAAGCTTTCTTATCGTTTCAATTCCTATAAGATTTGAGATGAAAATTGAATGTTATTTTCAAATCGATACCAGAGAGGCATATGTTAAACAGTAGTTTCGCAAAAAACTCCAAATTTATCTCTCTTTTGATACCTTACAAGTAATGCAAGAATAATGTGTTTCAAAGTTTTAAATAAGTTTAAATTTGGTCAAAGAATCCAAAATTCAATTTATCTATAGATTTGATTTCACAAAATATTTATTAAAATTAAGTTTTGTCAAACATTTAGTACAAAAAGAATCGATGCAATCAAAAGACATCTAAATTAACGCATTATTTTTTAAATTAATTATTATTTTGGTCTATAAATTAGAGAGAAATGGAATTTCCAGAGGAATTCATAAATTAAAGTGAATTTTATTAACAATACATATAGACTTTTATGCATATATGCAAATCAATAGAAATTTTCTTATTTTGTAACAACAATACAGAGCACTTTTTTAAAGCTCAAACATATTCTTTACATCTCTTGCTTCAATTCCTTGATTAAATTATATTTTCCTAAATTTGAGTATCTATTTATTGATATTTGAGAATATTCTCCACTGTATGAAAGCCTTTTCTATCCTTTCATAGAGGCTATACTTTCCAAAGTTCAATAAACTTAGCTATCCTTTGCTCCTCAGTTTCTATACTTGAGTCAAAATATTTTGATTCTCTTTCTAATGACACAAAATTAGAGACAAAATTTCAATATTTCAATATTCCACTCGAATCAATGCGTTAAACAAATAGAATTTATTGCTCATTCTCAACAGTTTTCAATTTTATAACGTTTCTGTTAAAAGTTAAAGAAACAATTTTTTTTATCTGATTAGTATTCAGAGTTAGTTCGAGTGATGTGAAAAGAGAGATCCTTTGCAACCGATGACTACCAGAATTGTAATTCCAGGAAATCATTTGTTTCTGTAATCTATTTATTACTTGCATTAGAAAAACTAAGAAATCTTTTGCGCAGAACTTAATTAATAGAAATCGCGATCAAAGTCACAATCAGTAAAAGAAAATAAAAAATAACATCTTTTTCCTGGTCTTATACAAAAAAATATTCTCTTATATAAACTAAACTAAACGTAATGAACAATTTTGCAGTGAAATGAAAACTTTAATATTCAGAACTAATTTTCGTTTATTTCTCAGCGGAATAGTGAGTGAACTAAGACAGAGAAAATAATTCTTAGATAAAAGTTGAAGAAGTTTTTCTAGAGTACTAACTTCTCAGCAGTAGTTTGAAGGGAAAAGTATGTGTGTGTACGAGTGCGGTATATGTTGTGTTTGTGTTATTCAATTTATACCCTCACGGGATCAGTGAAAGCAGTACTCAATGTGCAACTGGAGAAAGTTGTGTGTGTTGGCGATGCTGAGCATCTTTTCTTGTACTACTGGTCTTAACCTCATATGAAAAGTTAGAAGAATCAAACTTTTTATTGTTTAAAGAGCCCTTCACTCTGATCACAAATTCGTGACTATTTTCCATAAGTATTTATTCATATAAAAAATAACGCCTAACTATCAGTACAAGCATTTTATTAGTATATCTCAACTTATAAGTTATGTTGTTTTTGGCTAAAGTCAAGAACCACAGAAAATGTGTTTATTTTAATGGAAAAATATTTTCATTCTAATAAAATATAGGAATTTTTGTATTGTTGGCATTTTTTAATAAGTACTATGTTTTTCGCTAACATTTAATGACATTTAATGGAAATGTTTTTTTAATTCAGACTTAATTTATTTTACACGCAATGAATTTAAGAGCGAGAATAATAATAGTTATTATGTTTGAGGTCTATCTCTTCCTAACAAAATTAAGCCAATCTTTTTGTTTGAGCACATTTTTATTGTTTTTAAGTTCTGTTACATTTTGAAAATTAGCGCAATTCTTAACAATAAAAACTACTCTTAAAACGTATAATATTAACAATACTGTGTACTGTACAGTATTATACTCTTATATCTAGTTTGTGAGACGTTGAAAGCAGACATAATGAATAAGAGATCAGTTAAAACCCCATAAGAGCTGAATCAAACTTTTGAGCTAATTTTGAATTAGTTTCAAAACCGATTACTTATTTGTGATGAGCCTTTTCAACACATATGAAAACTTTTGATTCATTTGAAATGCAAACATATTCTGATAGTTCTATACAAAACATGATTCATTTATATCCAATGCATAATTTATCAATTCTTCTGATGATTTATTTACCTTAAGAACAGCTTAACTAAAACTTCTTATATCCTATATATTCCTATCTGAAGCAAATTCTTAAGGTTTTGGTTAACTTTTTTGGCTCTATTTTAATTCCTTGAAGACCTTTTTGGATAAGAGAAAAGTGAGTATTAGTGCGAAGCTTTAGTTAAGAATCAAATAATAATAATAATACAATTTGTTAACTGGATTTGTGCATAAACTAAATTATATATAATTCAATTTTATGGAAGATATAACCTATTGTTCTAATGATCTTAATAACAATTTGATTTATTCGCAGAAATTGACATCAAATAAGACAACGCCACACAAAATAGTTGTTAGATATTCATAGTATTCATGTCATAAAGAATTAAATTTATTGGGAGTCAACTCTATCATAGATTCACCGTTTGATTACTTTGTGCTTTACTTTTGAATTTATATCTAGAATCAGAAAATTATGTGTTTTTAAGCCCCGAGCTTTTCATGCAAGTTATTATTCATCACAATTTCTTTTTACTCTCAAATCAGGTTTAAAGTAATTTATTATTTTATTTTTGTCTTTTTCAATAAATTTTTGAATAGTTTCCGTTTTAAAAATTCAAGAAATCAAATATGGAAATTGTGTGAACGCTATATTCTTATGCGTAATATAAGAATACATATATCTTCTTAACAATCAAGTTCTTGTATCTCAATTCTCATGATAATAAATTTTTACTGAAACAAACGCATTAAGAATAATAGAAAAATAGAAAAGTTAATGGAGTAATGAAAACCTATCCTCAAATGTGATATCATTTGAAGAGAAAATATTTCGATTACAATTATATTACAGTATAAGTTATTATAGAGTATTCAATAGCAAGATATGACTGTATCTAAAAACCAAATTAGAATACATGCAAAAAGTTTGTGTCATGAGAAATGTTACTGTATTTTGCAATGTATTCAAAATCGATAAGCCATCGGTATGCAAGAATTGATGCGATGCCTCAAGAAACGAATGCCAAATGATTGATTCGTATGGCTATTGACGCGCTCAACAAAATAAAAAATTCTTACAATTTTTGCTTTAAAGAAACAGGAGAATCAGAACTGCTATAGTGAGTCCAATGCCTTTACTATTGTTAGTATGCTTTCTAATCATGTAAAAAGAAAATACTGTATAATTTTTTTGGCACAAATTCCTTAAGAATAATTGTTTATCAGAGTTTATTGAGTGCTTTATATAAAAAGTTTACATTTGCATACTTTTCAGTCCTTAAGGTTTAGATATTATTGAATTTTTGAAGTAAGAAATAAATATCTAAAATGCTATCAATCATTGACGAAATGAAGAATTGAAATTCTAATGAAATCTTTAGTTTCAATTTTTATTTAACTGTCACAAATATTTTATTTAACTGAATCAAACTTAACATAAATTTCTGTTAGCTTTAAAGTGAATTTTTTGCTATCAAATCAAGTGTCAGAATAGGAATTATAAATGTCAACATTTTTTCATTTAGAAATAAACATTAAATATAAAGATATCTGAATAAATTAGAATAAATGAGCTTTGACTGTGACTGAGAGAGTTTGTGTCAAAAAGATCGATAGACAAAGAATGGATAAAAGACTGCTCGCATCAAATGCTAGAAAAACGCAAAGTTGCAAATTTTATGAACCAAAGATGCAAAACATTGGATTAGATGATACTCTCGCATGTTTTGCAGAAGGATTTATTATAAGTTGCATAAGAAAGAAGAAAAAACTATTCATACATCAGTCTATTGAATCACAACTTCTATTATGATGTTCTGATATTTTATTGAAGTTTACATCAAAAAGATATTGAAATTATTGATAGTATTCTGGTTTGGAAAAGTTTTTTATGCGAATAAAATAATTTTTTTCTTTGACCTGTAGTTTAGGCGATATTATGGCTCTTATATGCCTGGGATTTGAGTTTATAGAGCAGATCACGATTAACATGACTTAATATTTTTATTTCGATATAAGCGTCAAATTCTATTATACCGTTATTTCATGTTTTTTCAAAGCTTCTGAAAGAGTTCTATTGAAAAATAGTTTAAAAATAACATAAAATTGGAATAAAAGGACTCGTATTTTAAGACAATAGATGGGAATGGAATTCAATTATAACTTAGTTTATTAGTAAGAGCTTATGATTAGAAAACTTAAGGCAATAAAAGTTTATGACTTCTATATAATGTTTTTAATTAAGTCTTAAATATAAATAGAGAAGACTTACCAGAGATAGAGATAGTGAGGAAAAAATCAGTTTAAGTCAGAAATTGTCAATTAAGTGTTGAGAGAACCAAAAGAGATACCAAACTCTTACTCAAGCGAAGAGATAAAAAAAAGTCATTTCAATTAATGATCTAAAATCTCTTAAGTTCTTAACCAGAAGTAATGTTGAGCCACGAAAACAGTATAAGAGAAATGAGCGAAAAGGGATAGAGAAATAAAGTTAATCAACAATTGCACACTCTTTTATCTAAAACAATATTAAACTACTTCACTGTCCTTTACTTTATGTGCAATTATAACAAGAAAAATAGACTAAAAGAGTCTGAGAAAAAAGTCTAAGACAGTGATGAAGAGTTTGGGCCAAGAGTTGCAAACAATAGACAAATCGAGCCCAAGAACTGAAGCGTTGCTTTTGAGATAATAAATATTGGACACAAACAAAATATAATGATAACAATATATAATATATATGAGAACTTATACGTAATATAGTATAGTCTTATAATACAATAGTCCAGAATTAGTTGATAGAAGTAATAAGAGTTGTAGTAAAGAAGAGAGAGAAGTGTTAGTGGTGTTTGTGGTATAGAGAGAATCACTCACACAAGTGACTCGCGCAACATCCGCATCACTGTGAAAAGGATGCAATAGAGAAATGTTGAATCCGAGTAAATTAAACGCCAGAATTGTGATCTTAGCGCAGACTCTATCAGCCATAAGACATGCCATACTATTTTCGATCCACTTATTATTAGTCTATCGTATATAAAAAGTGGGCAACAATTTTTGTGATAGAATTAAAGGAAATGAGAGAAAAGTTTTTTCTTAATAGCAATTTTTTCAAGCATTAGTTATTGCGAAGAAAGAGAGGGCTCAAGTGGAGCTCCAGATAGTTTCATGTGAATTATGTTGTATGAGTGGTTACAAGACTAGTATACAATTGAATTATTGTCAAAATAAATAATTTTTAGCTTTCACTTATTGCTAACTTTATATAAAAAGCTTATTTGTGGAAAACGTTTTTGAGGCATAAGATTAAAAACCTTTACTTATTGTTAGACCTGAAGCCTAACCAAAAAGTTCTAAATAAATAACATTTTATTGACGACTTCATAATAAGTATGAATCAAGTTTTTCTATTTGAAATATCAAAGCAAATAAAAACAGTTCAATGGATTTATTTGAGTATAAATAAGAATAAGTTATTGACAGATAAGTAATCCGTAGGATATAAAAAATAACCTGAATTTCCATTACTAAAAATTTTGCTGCGATCTCAACATAAAGAATAAGATGATAGGGAATTAAGTTATGCCGATTGATCCACAGCTTATTCCAATAAATGCATCGCATAATCCTTGAGGCGAACTATTGCCAAACTATAATCCTCTGCCATTTATTCGGACATATAGTTGATTCAGTAAAGAATTGAACCTAATTCTCATTATTGTGTAATAAACTACTTATTCTTATTTATTGTTATATTGTATTCTCTTTTAATGATTATTATAATTGAATGCATTTATTGTTTTAGTCAAATAATTAGGTTTTTGATTAAAATAAAATCAATACTATTATAAAAGCGAATAATATTATATATTATTGAACAAAATTTTAGTTTTATTTGTCAATTATTTTAATAAATTGTTTTGTTTTTCGGTCATTCATGTCGTAAATCTTGAAATATTTGATACATATTGTCTCGTATTTATGTCTTCTCAATGTTATCAATGCTTAGAAATGTTTAATTTTGGAGAAAATCTATATAAATGTTCGTAAATTTTATGACTTTAGATAAGAAAATAAAAAATGTTTTGTAATATGAAAGAAAGCCATATCTAACTCTGATCTCCATCATAATCATCAATTGTGTCCAAAACTGTACAATAAGATAAGAAACGACTACATCTTTCTTTTTTCTCAATATAAAATAGGTTTTTATCTCAAAAGTAAAATATTTTTTTTTTTGTAAGCCACCAGTTTTTGCTGTAAATTTTAAGTTGTAATAAATTATTTTTACACCAAAATAGAGCCAAAAATGAGAGATGAAACCAAAAACTACATTAAGGAATACAATATATTTTTGTATCACTGCTGAAGATTAACTCATATTTAGAATAAAGGAATTTGTTTTTATATAATTCAATACAATGCCATAGAAATAAATGATTTTCTACTTATTTGATAAAAAGAGTGTATTATTTATAATTCACAAAAGTTTGTATAAAATTTTTATAATAAAACCGATTTATTTTACAATAAATTTTGAATTCTTATCTCTAATAACCTGAGCTATGACTTAAACGGAAATCCGATTTTTTTTCAATAGCTTTAAACTTTTATAAACTAAGAATTGAAAGACATTAAAAGAATTTCAGGTAATGAATAAAATGCGTTCGCATTTATCAGATATTGAAGTTTATAAAATTCTAATTGTTTAACACTTTGTATGAATTTTTTAAATAACCAAAAAATTTTATTTTTTCAAAAGATAATAAAATTTTCCTTAAGTGAGATTTGTTTAAATCTGACTTTTTTTGCAAATCTAGAATTTCTCATAATTTTCTAAATAATGACTTTTCAGATAAGATTTTGAAACTTAAAAATATTTGTTAGAAATTTAACTAATTGTTTCTTAATTTTATTAAAATTTGCTGAACTTTTTTGATGATTTAAAAAAAAAATTTAAGTTTTAATAAAAAAAAAAAGTTTAAAATTACGATAAATCAGTAAAGCTTTCAGTTGATTTTAAAATTTCTGACACTATTAAATCTTATTTCTTTCCAAAATAGTCAAGGCTTTGATGCGAGTAAGCTCTCATACATTAAAATATACAATAATTATTTTAGTCAATAAATTATTTAAAAGTTAAAGATATTAAAATTTTACTGATTTACGTACAGTAAGATTAAGTATATTTGTCTTTTTTTATTTGAACAAAACATTTTTTGCATTACAAATAAGACTTATTTTAAAGAGAATTCATTAAAAATATAGAATATATTTAAATTTACTACAAAAATAAATTGGTTTTATTCTTCTAAATATTTTAAATAAAAAAATTAATTTCATGAATCATTAAGATTAATAAAAAAATTATTCAGAAACTTTTTATCATAAGTTTGTAACTTAATAAATGCAGAATAAGTTAGAGGTACGAAAAGATGCATTTATTCATTTCTATTCCAACAAAACACATAACGTTTACATTTTATTCTTTATAAATGACATAAAAGAAGTCATATTTTTTCCTGAATACAAAATTATGCCAAAAAACAAGAATAATAAGAACACAGTAGTGAGAGAGTAAGAATACAAATATTGCTACAAAAAAACCTATAGTAGATTTAGGATTTACTTAAATAATAATAAAAAACTTTAACTAAATTAATTCCCAAACAAAATATTATTCTAAGCATTTATTTAGTTTTTATTGATGGCAAAAATTTTTTTGTTTGAATAATATTTAGTAAATATAGTATTTTTAGGCAAAATAGGAGGAAATCGATTCAATTTGTTGAGCATAAATCATTCTTCAGTAATGGAATCTTTGGAATACTGGACACTACAATTCAGTCTAATATAGAGACTCCTAATGTTAAAGAATGCATTTGTCGCGAATGACTATAACTGAATGACATTACATTATTTTTTTTCTTATATTTATGTATCATTGCCTGTAAGACATTATCATTCTTTATGTCATTCAATTTTATTTGACAATTGAATTGTTAATACACAGAATAAAAACTAATGCCATTCAATTGGATTTGAAATTCAAAAATAAATAAATGCATTTTTTTAAGACTTTTCCATGAGTTTTAACTGCATT
>JAQGAM010000383.1:0-13431 GCA_034697665.1 Nanhermannia comitalis
AAAAAATCAGAGTGGACCAAAGGATAATTTTTATAATTTCTTATTTTCATAAAAAGCAAAGGGGGAACAAGCACTGGTTAATTTTAAAATAGCTCAAAATCAGAATCAGTCCACCCCAAATCTGAAAGATTGGCCACCCAAATTCGAAAAACCCATTTATAATTAGCTCATAATATTTGAAAATTAAATTTTTCAAGATAAATAAAAGCTGACCATCATTAATGATTTTCATATTAACAATAAATAAAATTTAATTTGCTTTCATTATGTTTTTTATATGTATTTTGAAATGTTATTTCATTTTAATGTTCATTAATATCCAGTATTAAAAAATATTGACATAAAGCGTTTATTATCAATATCGGTTATTGTCAACCGTTTACCAAAATCGAGTGGTTGACATCAAACGGGCTCAATTGTAATATCTATATACAAGTATAGCTTAAAATAAACCTTTTAAAAAAATCTGCGCGAAAATAATTTTAAAAAATTTTACCGTTAATTTTCAAAATTACTTCAAAATTTTTTCTCAGTAAACCGACGAATTTAAAGACTATCACTCAATTTTTAAGGATTTACCTAACCAGACAACACTTCTCACTTTGGAGCTTAATTTAGCTCAATTAAATTAAATGTAGAGAAATTGTTTTATACTTCCATATTTAATAGAATATATATAAGAATACACTAAAGATAAATAAATAGCTTTATATAAAGTTAAGATAATTTGTTGGTATTTTCTTTTAAATTTTTATGTTATACTTTTTTAAATAATATGTTTTCCCTTAAAACTATACAAATTTTCAAGAGCTTCTCAAACGCTATCGCGAGCCACTGGACAGATCTTTTCGTATCACCTACTGTTACGCTTACCACCGTTTAAGAAGCGCTGGTCTAAAGCACAGTAACATTAGAAAAGCTAAACTATACAAATAACTGTCAAGTCAGTCATTCAAACTGTTGTTTCTATTCTACATTTCGTGACAATAAATTCAATGTTCATTAAATAATAAGTATTTATGACTGTCTTTATATATAACTTATATCCGGAAATACAATATTTATACGACTTTCATCATAAGCAAAGAACTAAATTCATGCTAAGATTAGTAAAAGACTTGAGTGTTACTAGTTTTGCTTCAAAGTTGCTATACATTAGTTATACACAAACTCTGGTTATATCGGGTTATATGAACTCATTCACAACAAGTAGAGATGCATTGCTGTCAGATTAATGTAACAAATTATATTATATTATACTATATTATGCCGAATATACATGCAATCAATTTATGTGAAGGTATCAAATAATATATAATATCCTACTATTCGATGATTGAACACAATTATTGAGACCTTTTTATCCCTTTATGAGATACAAGAGAACTTAATTTATTTCCTAAGTTTTTGAATATTAATAGTGTTCCGTAGCGTTAAATTCAGATATTTTTTAGTTAAATCAGTTCTGTTATTGTATAAAATGTCAAAAATGAGATGAGATTATAAAAATATTGATTTAAAACTGCATGTTTAACAATGCAATGATTTATTTGTCATCATTACTAGTATATAACTTTTGAGACACAAGTACCAGTGCACTGTACCCACTGTACAATACAATACAGTATTGTACTGTATACTGTACTCTATATATAACTCAAAATTTAATTAATCAATAAATTTTCATTTGGAATATTAATATGACTCTCTATGGACTTGAATTTATTCACGTATATAGTGTTATGCACTGAATACTTTTCCATTTAAGATCCGAGAAGTGCTGCTATATTGAAATCTAAAAATTTTCATAAGTAAGCTAATCTGATTTGATCATTTTTTTATAACAGCATTTTGTTCTTACACTATTTCTAAATACTTTTGACTGTCTTCAAAATTAAGAATCAGAAAAAAGGTTATAATTGAAGTTTTGGCATTTTCAAACTCTGGTAAAGGAGTTTCAGTTGCAATAATTAATATGATAATCATATGATCTCTTCATATAGATCTCAAGTTTTAATTAGAAATAACTGTAAGTAATATCAAATTATTTTTAGTTGTTGAGAAAGAAAATGATTACATAGTCTATCATAAATCAATAGAAGAATCGACGTTTTTATTTTATTTGTTAAATAACTAATAACTGTTAAATCTAGTAAAGAATAAACCCACTCAAGTATAGGTTTGAGAATGAAAGATATATATATTATGAGAATCGCAAATAAAATCGATAAAAGAGCACTTTCTTATGATTTATTATAATTTATAATAAATTATAATAAGAAAATGCTATCTGAGAGGCATTAAAGATCTTACATTACATAACATATCACTTTTGTTTTCCTCTTTCCGTAAGAGTCTTAACATCTCATTTAAGAGCCATTGACCCTCGAACTAGGATTAAGACAGATGTCGGCTTATTGTTTAATTCTGGAATCGGACCTGGGCCATTCAGTCCAAAGCGCAATTCACTTCTAATTGAGCTGTACTAGACTAATGATTAAAACTTTTATAGTTAATCAAATTGAAGAAATAGTGTCAAGGAATTGGTTAAAAAATTAAAAAATCATTTAATTTATTGCTTCGCGAGTCCTGCTAAGGCTTTTTGAGGGGTCTTAAGACAAAAATACGCAAAGCGGCCGATCGGGGTGTCCTATCAGTCATCAATTGATAAAATTATAAAATATAATAAATATTTAAATAAATTCTGAAATTTTGAATCATTATCTTATGTAATTTTAAAGTTATAATCAATTAAACTTAGTTTTGATTTTTCTCCGCATATCATATATAGCATTAGTAATTTCTGTCCACCGTCGTCGCCGTTTCATTCATTGTTGAAAAATTTTTTAATTTAAATTTTATTTTGAATATGTTCTCATTATTGGAAAATGAGTTATAATATTTAGTTATTATTAAAAAAAATTTAAACATAACGTAAACCTGATTTACTTTCTAATAGTAATTTATATTAAAATGAAATCTCAATGAATATAAAATTCAAAATAACAAAGTTTAGTATTTGCGTGATCTATAAAACCACTACAATATAAACATAAATATAATATTTAAACAATGATCTATTAAAATAAAACTTTTTAACTGAATAATTTTTTCGTTTGATATACTTTAAAAAATGCAATAGGAGTTTAGTAATTCTGAAGTCTTGTTTTATAGATATTTTTATCTTTGAAACGTGAAAGAGCTTATTATAAATGCGAAATTCTTTTATAATCAAAAAGATTACTATAATTTGCAAAGTTCTATATAATCTTCATTTTCAAGTTTATTTGACTAAATTAGGTTTATATTTAGGATAAAATGATAAAAAAAGCCATTAATAGACAACAATAACTTTTTTCAAATGATTTTACATATTTGAGAACTAAGTTATGTCTTAAATTACTTGAATATGAAGTTCCTCATCATTAATCAAGTGTAAACTTTCTTAATGATATATATATTTGAGAGTTATATATATATATATTACTATTAATAATTAAAGCGTGGGCTCATCACCAAATCTTATCGATATAAACTATAATTTATGCATTGGATACCTCTATTTTCTATTACCTCTATGTCAGCTCTATGTGTTACAAAAAAAGTGTTTTAATGGTTGCAAATTGAGCTCTTTTAGAACAAGTCTTTTTAAATGCACCAAAACGTAAGACACTTTCAGATCGTTTTCTTCATTGAATTGGTGCCAAATTATATGAATGATCCCAAAGGAATAGAAAAACAGAATCTCAATCAATTTTGGTTGGATTTGTGTCAGTGCTGCAGAAAAGATAATTTTCATTCATTTGAACTCTACTGTATTCAACTCATACCCAGTTTTCAGCCTATATTCAAGTTTATGGTTTTATTGAGATTGACTTCTTGAATGAATATACAGTACATTAGAGGTTGTCATAACTCTTGTTTGTTCTTTCGTCAATTGAATCATTTTTCTAATGCGAAACTTCATGTATAGCATATTTTATATCAATACGCAATGGTTTTATTACTATTTTATAAAAAAAACAGATATGAAATTCTGCGTTTTCTATGTTTTCCCGATATATTTATTTTAATCCTCTTCCCAGTTATTGTCATATTGATGTCAAACACTATACTTTGTTTATGTACTAAAATGTTATCCAAATCGAAAATAGTTATCGAGTAAAAGAATAAAAAGAATAAATACAATCTTACTTTTCTTATATACTTATATTTAGTTTATACATAAATTTTCACTTTTCCTTTAGCAACAAAACCTGTATTATCAATATATTTGGTTGAACTGAGTTGATATGCCATCTCTGCATTCCTTTTTATATGGATTGTGTGAATAAAGTTACAATTGATTTTTCGCTATCATCTATTTCTTTCTGAGAGAAAACTATTGTATCACAAAAGCGAATCCATGAAATACATTAAGATATGCTCTCATTTTTTGACATTTAGTATCGATGGCATATCATATTGATCTGCGATCACATGTCTATTTATTGACTGCATATACGAGTACTTAGACTTTTAATAATGTTAGACATACATTGAGTGATGTGAGTTCCAAAAAAATCTGGAAAGTTTCTCGAATCATAATTTCTCTTTAGAATATAGATTTTCTATATAATCAAATTTAATGTTTGGTAATGAAAATCATAAATTAAGTTATCTTAGCTTATAATTAAACAGTAAATGGGTTTAGCGATTAATAAAATAAATATAAAATCGCTTTAAATAAGTTTGAAATATATCTATAGAACTGTTTCAAGTGGTGGAGCAACACATTATTCGAAACTTACTTTCCGGGTATTAATGTAAGCCATCCATTAAAAAAATTATAATCTAAAAAAATTAATGCATTTCCTGCACTTATATAATTTTTAAAAGTGTTCATCCAAATAGTGATTACTAAGTCAAGGAGGAGCCCATACAGTCAAAAGTGCAAGTATACAGAGTAATGATGGGACACATGGAAAAATACTTGAGTTGGAAATTTAAAAATCGAACAGTAAGTGTGTTTCTCTTTCAAAAATAATTAAATATCAATAACACTTTAGCAATAAGTACTACAAAAAGCTATACAAAACTCCTGTGACGCCCGAAATTATTGTAAATGATGATGAAAACGCACAAAATAATGTTCTAAACCTAAGTTTTGTTCATATGGTGGTAGGGATAGGGATAAAGTGAAAAATATTTCTAGAAATTTTTCATCAAAATGTTATTTTTGAAAATTTTACAACACTAATTCGACAGTATGGTAGTCAGAGATAGATAGCAAGCGATCCACACCATCGCTTATTAACTCATTATTCTATTTATAGAGAGAAATGCATAAAATACACAAAACAACGATTCGTTGACAATAAAATCGAAAGGAATTACGACCTGAGTAGCGAAAAGAGGGTCACCTGAAGTACAAAAGCAACACTCGATTAGATATTAACTCAATTGATTTAATTTGGGTTTGAGATAATTGCAAAGCAAAACTGCAATCACTTAATGTTTAAACTGTTGTCGTTTTAATGATAACGTTGAAGAAATGGCGTTTAATCAAAATATTTGTGACATTGTTTCAAAAGAAGGATGATATTTGAGTAAAAATTGTTTTACGGTTCTATTGAATAAGATAAAGAAAAAAGTTTACTTAAGCCCAATTTATGTGTCTCAACTATACCACTACTAGTATTATAAATCTTTGTAACAGTAACACACATAATAGTTCTTTTGTTTCCATTTCTCTAACATCTTATGGCCATTTATCAAAGCCATGATGTGAAGCCAGTCTTGATTATTCCTCCCATAATGTACAAGTGAATTCATCCACATTAGACACTTTGTATCGATTTTTTGCGTTCAACTAAAGAAATCATTTTCCTAATGTCATAGATATATCCATATATTATAATAATTCTTACGTATTCTACTTTAATATTCTTATTTTCTTCTGTCACTGCTATGCCAGAGGGGAATCTCTAAGGAAATGAATCTAATTTACAAATAAGTTACTATTGTGAGTGAGTTAACACATCCTCTCTGTTCTCTTATATATTAAAATAATGGCTCAACTCTTGCCTTATGAATTCGAGCTTTAATTACCTTTAAGAGCTTTTTAATATTATCAACAAAGCATTTGTCATTATAATACAATTCACTTAAAATGAATATGACTTCAATGCAATTCTGGCTTTTCCTCTCAATAAGAATACTTCGGGCGAGAAGAATATCGACTCTTTCAGTTTTACGCTGGAGTCACCATTTCAGAAGATTCCTTAGTTCAGAAGAACTATTGGAAAGCTTTGCAAGTCTTTTGATATATAGATACTTTTGACTATTCAAAGAACATAAAAATAAATTTAATATTATTGATACCTATACCCAAAAGAATTTCAAACTAGAAAACAATTAATTCAATCTTTGACTACAATTGCTTATCCAAAATTCTACCCAATCCAAGTATGAATACTAAAAAGGTCACAATAGATCAGGGGTTCTCAAACTATGGATCACAAAACGATTATGTTTAATATTATGTTCTATGGAATAATTGGAATTTTAGAAAAAAATGCCATGCAAAGGTGGGTCGGGACCAAAAAAGTTTGGGAAACACTGAAATAGATTTTAATGAGTGTGAACAGTTTTTCAACAAATTTGTAAGAACAAGCTACTAAAAGTAGCTCAATCATTGATAAATTGTTTAATTGGCTTCACTTTTCTATTCTGAAAAGTGAAATAATGAAACAATTAAAACAAGTGAAACTCAAACACTTATTTATATTTTATAAATAGTTCTAAATATACTTAAATTCAGAAAATATATTGATATAAATCTAAGTTTGTCACCGGTGATGTATAATTCTGTCAGGGGTTGTAGTAATTGATAGAGCTTAGGAGGTATGGAAACAGCACAGGTTAGGACTCAGGTTAGCGCACGATTAACAATAGCTTTTAAATAATAACACTTTTTAATTGTAATGAATGTCTTTATTAATTATATGGCACTTAATTCAGACACGAACTATATAGACATTACATTACATTATGGCTGGCTCATTTGAGAGGCATTGCTTTATATGGCTGCAGTGCTACTCTTCGAATATTTACTTTCCGAATATTATCTGTCCAAATCCCTGTTCAACTAATACTAACCCAGTTTATTGTCAAAATTCCACCCTATTTTCAGATTTCTTTATAACTAAAATTTTTATATTTGTTAAAACTATAAATTTTTACAACAAAATTGATTTTGTTGAAAATTACAGATCTATAGTTCATAGAATATTTTAAAATTTTAGGCATAAAAATCTGAAAATAGGGTAGAATTTTAGCAATAAACAGGGTTAGGATTAGGTAAAAAGGTTCAGACAGATAATATTCGGAGAGATCATTTTTGGATAGTAGTTATATGTGGTTTGCTTTATGTTAATCATACTTTAGGTTTAGTTCAAGATTAGGTCTGATTATAACTTATTATTAGTTTTAGAACTTACAACTTATTAAACAATTAATAGAACTTTAGATATGGTGTCAACTCTCACAATACTTGTAACTGCGACAGCTTTTCTTTAATAATTATTTATATTATGTGTGTTTAAAAAAAGCTAATTTGAATTTATTTTCTAAATATTGAAGCACTTCTACAATAACATGTCTTTAAAATAGTTGGACACAGGGTTGGACATACTGCACAATAATTAATATGGTAATACAATAACATTTAATAGTCCACAAAACATGTAACAAAACCTTGTTTTCTAATGAGATTTGAATATTATAATTAAGAATTATATCATTAGAACAATTAACGGTAATATTACTAAAGAACATTTCAGTACAGGAATAAAATCTTAGTTTAAAAGTTGTTTAATTCAAACCGAATAAGTTATAGCAACTTCTTTTATCGTTCAACTCTTTTCTGGTTGAATAATCAATTTTTAGGTTCTATTACTGTTTTGTGTGATATACTGGTATTCCAATCACGATTATCTTACATGAAAAACCAATTTTGATTGTGACTATTCTATCATCACTAAACTGTAAGAGAATTATATTGTCCCTTATTTTAGTTTTCTGTCTAACAAGGGATTTATGGTATGCGCTCAAGCAATCAGAGGCACTACTCGACAGTCTGCCTGTCTTGAGAAATGAAAGATATGCGCCCAGCATCGCATCGACGTCATGATCCCCTTTTCCGCGATCTTTTCTACAATTTTTTCATTCTTTTCTTTTATACGTATTTGTAATTTATAGCAGTATTTCTTTGCAATGCAATCAAATCAATACAAGTGAAAGAGAATTTATGTCACCAAAGATTTACAGTCTATTTAATTTACTTTGAAAGTGATCCCAATTAATGAATCTAAAAGAGCTTCAAATGTTAAACTTTTTTAAATTAAAATAAGAATTTATTTTCATTCAAAGTTAAAATAATAAGAGTATTGTCTTGATATGACCCGGATATGAATGATATAATTTTGCTAAATATTTGCTTAAGTTATTTTTTATAGATTCACAAAAATTATGTCATCAAATTTCATAGAATTTAAAGAAACAATATTTTAGTGTTCTTAAAAAATTCTCATTAAAATTAAAATTTGAATTGAGATATCCTTAAGTTTAAACATACAGTTAGTTTGATTACTAATGAAGAACATAGGCTCAAAACCCCGAGTTTGAGCTTGAGCCTGGCGAGCCTAGGCTCAAAAACCTTAAAGACAGATCCTGAATGTAAAACTTTGAGCCTTAGTTGTTATTCGTTTGTTTATTTTAAAGCTTAATTTTCATATGAAACAAAAAAACTTAAATACGGAATGCAAGCCTAGGTTAAAAAATCTCAGAGCCTGGAGTCTGAGTCTCAGGCTCAAAATGGAGTTTGGAGCCTAGGCTCAGGCTAGCTTATTCTTTAAATTATTGATTACGATGCAATTCAAATATTCAATCTTATTCTCCGTTTTTAATCAAATTAAGGCAGCATATAATAATACATAGAAGATAAGCTCCAAATGAATTATTAAACATTTCAATGGTATTGTTATTTTGGAAATAAGTATATATCAAACGCTGAAATCAAGAGACAATCATCTAAAGTGAAATTAAATTATTTATAAATTTCACTTCTGATAAAACGAAAAGCTTAACGTCGATTGTCTTCAATCGGAGTTGACCTAAGACAAAAGATTCATTTTTAGCTTCTTTTTTATACCCTTAAATCTTTGACAACATTTAACTTTAGGTAAATCTCTAATTTAAGTAATATTCAATTATTTTTTTAATTAAATTAATTATTTAAAAAAACATAATTCAATTGAACCAAACTTTAAATATAAAATTATAAATGAAAACAAAAAAATGAGGAAAAGGATTTTTTAAATATTTAAATAATATATAATTGATTGAACAGCGATCTGTTTGCACATTTGAATTGAGAGTTATTTCTCAGCTCACTAAGAACCAGCTTTAACTGTGGACTCAGTTCATTCAATCATCTAAACGATCTTTTTCGAGAAGAAATATTTTCTGAAAAGTCATGCTTAAGAATCATAGACAGGGATATTTGATTTTCATTTTTCAATCTGTATATTGTTGTCATTCAATGCAATAATAAATAAAAGCAAAGAATATTAACTTTTATAAGTCTGTAATACAATATCAAAAATGCAATTAACTTTGTATTACAATTATTATTGTATTCAAACAGAGTTAACGAAATTCTATTTTAGGTGAAGTAATATAGAAATATCATTTCATATAATAATACAATACAATAAAACTATTATTCTTTTGATAATAGAATGAAATATTAAACAAAACCCAATTTAACAATTTGATGATTTCCTTAATGTTAAATTATAAATGGCTTGTCTTGTCCGCAACGGTGAGCTAAACTGTATCTTCTATTGAGTTACGAACACATTATTCTCTTATCTCTTTCATCCTTCAACTTAATAGTAGTATTTAGTGGAAGACCACCTTCTATACTAAAATTAACATTTAATAATCGAATATTGATTGTGAAAACAGAGAAACAGCGCCGTAACTGGCGGTGGGGCTAACTCGAAAAGGGCTATTATAGCACATTCAGAGGTTTTTGAGCAAGTATTTACTGTATATTTAAATACTATGAGCTTTTATACTGAATCCAAATAAGTAAAGGACAAATCAAATACATTATAACTACCAAAATATCAATAAGTTATACTAAACAGATATTAAAGTAACTGCACAAATGTTTTCAAGGTTTTATTGATTATTTAACTCAAATTCATTTCATTTGAACTTTCTATTAAATGATATTTTTTTAAAGAGATTTATTGCAAAACAAAAGCTCTCATTTCAATCGGGAAATGGAAAGCTATCTTTAAACTAACCTAACTTTAAATTTAAAAGATTTCGTACTTAAATGGTAAAACAGCCATGTTTAACATTTTTCGGTAATTACCGATTTTTTGTGCTTTCAATCGCACTGAAACTTTATGGGCTTTATATTTATTGTCTTGGAATTGAAACGAGGAATCTCTATTTTACAGAAGTTAATGGGATTATTACCAAATTACTAAATTCTGACTTTTTATTACAAAATTACCGAACAAACACTAGACGAGAAAAATCTGATTTTTTGATAATAAATTACACATTTATCTATTTTAAATCCTTTATTTGTAAGATTTTATTAAATATGTGATTTGTCATGACTTTTACTAAATGTTAAGTCAAACTTGAATAAGCAGTTATATGAATACTGTTTACAATGTGTTAACATTGCACAAGTGATCAAAAAAGAGAAACCCAAGACAATCGTTAATAATTGCCTAATAATAATTAATAATGACCTAACCTAATAATTACCGAATGTGGTATATTTCTGTTAAAGTACCGAACTGAGCAATTTTTATTACCGAAAAATCCTAAGGCTGATAGTGACTGAAAAATTCTTTTAGTTTTTGTTTAAAACAGTTTTGTTTTAATTGCTATAATTTATTGATAAAAATAGAGAAATCCTAATAAAACTTGATATGTTATGTCGTAAAGTTAATAAAACGAAATGAATAACTTATTGTTAAATTACACTCAAACTTCTGCGAACAACATATACTGTAGAAATACTTTGTACATTATATATACATATTAACTGCACAATCAATCAATTGTAAGATCAATGAAAGTCAGTCTAAGATCTTATGAAAGTCAATAGACACGGATATAATCTATTGAATCAAACCTTTCTCTATTGAGTTGTATTTCAGACTTTTTCTCTTATATTTTCATTACTTTTGTCGTCACATTTATTTATTTATCTTTTCTTTTGAAGATTATGTTATTAAATGAAAATGTTATAAAACGAGTATATAAGGGACCCATTGATTAAGCGGTAGATTCTAAAGCATATCTATTAGAAGAGTTATAAAAGTGAAGATCAAAAGATATGATGTTTTATCTGTAAATCTAAAAGTTCTCAAACTAATAAAAACGAATCTTTATTTAATAGATTTCTCTTTTCTAATACCAGAAATTTCTTTGAATCAGATTTATAAGGATTTATAATAAATAAATGTTTAAAAGTGTTAAACTTTTACAAATTATACATTAAAGTAAAGCTAACTTCAAATTTTGTGTTTTAAATCCAATAATAATTTTATATTGTCTTTAAATATGATTTTCTCAAATACTTAACTCTAATGTTTATTTAATATGTAATACAGTATAATAAAAAGCAAAGTTTGTAAATCTACTTTTTGAGCACATCCTATACCTGTATAAATAAAAATGACAACAATCAAAAACAATATCAATTAATTTTAAAACTGATTAAAAACTTGATTTTTTGAAATTTTAATTAAACGGTTCTGATTCAGCGCGAGTTTCGTCAATCGATATCTAATACGACATAAAAGCGATCAGTTCTGATCGATATATACATATATAAGACAATGTCAATGCAAAATGATTCCCAAAGTTTAGACGTTTGTTTCAAATGTAGTAAAGTAGTGCTCAAAGATAGCTGTCATGCAATGGCAAATCTGTACCACAAAAAGTGTTTCACTTGTTTTGTATGTCATAAAGAGTTGGACGGAAAACAATTCTCTGTTAAAGATGGAAACCCTTATTGTGAAAAAGACTTCGCCGACTCAGCCGACAAGTGCTTCACTTGCAAAAAGGCCATAATAGAGCGCAAAATCTTAGCTCTGGGACAACCATATCATCCAAATTGCTTTATATGTAGTGCTTGTCAGAAGAGTCTTGACGGACAGCCGTTCACTACTGACGACCAAAACAAGATCTATTGCATAACTGATTATTACAAGAAGTTTGCCGTCAAATGTGATGCCTGTAAAGAACAAATAGTTTCCATTAATGGTCAAACGGAAGCCGTGCGTGTGTTGGCTCTCAATAACAGTTATCACGTCTCGTGTTTCAAATGTGAGGAATGCAAAGCACTTCTCTCTGACAGCAACCCATGTCTTTCTGTAGACAGTCATATATTGTGTCGCAATTGTTCTCTAAGAAGAGCTCAAAAACAATCTTAACTTTTATTGTAATCTAAATTTGTTTTAATGTTTAACTAAAAAAAGTTTTACAAATAAATTGTTCTTTAAATACATTTTAATTGATTTTAGTTTAAGTTTAATTCAATTTTTTCTATTATTTAATGAAGAGTTAAACCAAAAATACAAAATGTTTTGTATGTCTTTATAAGCTATTTAATCATTTAATTAAATATGTCTTTAATTATTAGTTTATTAAAGTTTTTTTTCAAAACTATTAGAGTTTAAAACTTTTTGATTGAAAAGTATAGCAAAAGAATTGTAAGAATTTATTCCAAAACATACGTCAGAGAAATTCATAATAAAATCTGAAAATAAAAGACGTATTTAATTGACTGATCAGACCATAAAAGGCCCAAAAATATCAGGCGTGGAGTCAATTGAGTGTAGAATACAATAGAAGTTAAATTATTAGTCGAACAAATCGTTAATTTATTAAACAAATAAGTAATTATTGGACATGAAAATGATGGTAAAGATGACTATTATTACGTATTATTTATTATTTAAATACGAATTAATTAATTAATTGTAATGAATTTGTAATTGATTTGTGTAATGCATAGAACGCACCGATAATTCTTCTAAAGGACGGCACTGAGAACTCTCAGGGCAAAGGTCAGGTCATAAGTAACATAAACGCGTGTCAGTCCATAGCAGAGGCGGTTCGAACCACTTTAGGGCCGAGAGGTTTGGATAAACTGATAGTAGACAGTAAGGGGTCGGTCACGATCTCTAACGACGGCGCGACTATTCTTAAGCAGCTCGATGTGGTCCACCCCTCAGCCAAGACATTGGTCGATATCGCAAGATCACAAGACGATGAGGTCTGACATGACATGAATGCTATCAATGCTGTCATTAATTACTTTATTTTGTTAAATGTTTACTCAATTGA
>JAQGAM010000384.1:0-13427 GCA_034697665.1 Nanhermannia comitalis
GAAAATGTGCTCCAAATTTGGACCTATAATGGTATGAATCATGTGATACACTATACGTCCAATTGCTTGTCATGTGATTCGCATAACTTTCTCAGTACTAAAAAGGCTCTAATTTTGAAGTTTTTTAGTACACCACTAAATATCAAATAAACACACTTTTTATCCGTTAAAAGTACAACATTTTAATTACTAGTATGAAAAATAAAGTCGAGTGTATTAACTGGTGTTTAAAAATTTATTTTATGGAAAAATGAGATTTATGTTCAATTCTTTTTATAGAGTACGTTGTCTTTTGTCATTCAATAACTTTGAGGTCAACTGACACCAGTCGTCCAAATCTTGTGATCAAAAGGTAATTGAAATCATAGTTATTGGAAAAAACTTACAAATTCTAAGTCTCTGACAAACTTTGTTTCTTAGAAATGTTGTCAAATTTGAAGTTTTTTTTAAACACAGGAAAAGATTTCGATAAGTACTTCCTCTGGATATCATATCACATAAAATTATAGTTTGTTTTTTAGCATTCATTCGATTTTATTAATAAAATACAACTTAATAATAATAATAATTATTTGTACAAAAGTTTCAAACGTATAAAAATGACTTTAATAATGATTTATTGGACTGTTCATCAAAAAGACAAATGAATAACACTTGTGGACAATAAGTTTGTAACCATTAATCATTTAGTGTACAAAAAATGGTATAAAGTGTGACATAATATAACTTAATGTTGGCCTTAAAAGAACAATTAGTTCATAATTGAGCTAATCTTATAATACACTTATAGCTAACGCTGGAATGTGTTGTATAACTAATATAAGTTATAAATACTTGCATTATATAAAGTATATTTAATATCAAATTTAACATACGGTAAATATAGCTATAGTTTAATGAGCGCTTGCTTTGGTTTTTGTTATATTGGACGGTTTTGTTACAATCGTTAATAATTATATTAAATTTAATACCAATTATATACAAACAGTAGAACTAAATTTGGCTCTAATCTCAACAATGGACTTATCATAACAGTCACTGCATTACATCGCAGTTTCTAATGGTTTGCTTTTATTTGTTTGACTGCTTTCTATTGAAGTATTAGTAGAAACTGTAGGCGAGAACCTATTCATCTGGTAGTCGTCGTATATATTTTCGACATAAGAATCTCCATCTAATGAAGTCTCTAAATATTTATGTTGACTGTCAGGACGATAGCTATATGGATGACTATCAGTGCTCACGCCTGCTATTGATGATGGCTGTGAGGGCGCGAACGTCGACAAGAAATGTGGCTTTTGTGGTAATGTTGGCGGACAGTATGGCAGTGGTCTTCGCATATGTGGTAATGGCGGTGAAGGCGATGTGCGACCGGACATTGTTGTCGGTGGTGATGAAGATGGTGTTGATTTTGGTGACTCTTTGAAGGCATGACTTGGAATCTGGTACTGCGCGTATGGCGTCGTCGGCGTCACTAACTGTGAGCCGCGTTTCATATCTAAAATAGAATCAGTAGTTGTTGGGGTCCATACTCTTGGCTCAGATGTGCGAGACATAGATGGGGTCGCTCTAAAGCCTTCATTTTCATACGTGAGATCAAAGGTCGGGTGCACCAGAATATTGATGTTCGCGTTTTCCAGTTTTGGGTCATCAGCAAAACGGTCGCCAATATCTGAGTACTCGTCAGCTCTTTGCGATGTTTGGTAGCTATGAGTGTCGCCATCGTATGAAGACTCGGCTTCGAATTGTGACGCACTCTTTGCCATTGAGTCTACGCTACCGTTCATTTTTTGACTATACATAGAACTAGCAGTTGTCGGCTGGTGTTGAAGTCGTGCCACTTGAATAGCTTTCTCGATCTGCTTTCTATACCCACTTTCACTGTTTGACAACGTGTTTATTGATGAAGAATACGAACGATTTGAACGAATTGAGGCGCGAATAGAATTACGTCTTTCGAGCTTTTCTTTATACCTGTGGCGAGACTTACAGAGCCAGCAAGAAATGCATATCAATGTAAACAGTGCTGTGACACTAGATATAGACAGCGCTGCGATTCCTAACGGCTCTCTATACCAGTAGGATATCGTCACTCGAATATCTGGATCTCTTTCACAAACAAAGGGCAACTTCTCTTCACAGTCATGCACTCGTACTCTACCATTGATCAAAACACCACAATCTTCGACTTCGATTTCAAATGACTGAACCCAAACTCGATGGTATCTGCGATCGAAGTTGTGCTGTTGTGTGTAAACAAAACGCGTCACCTCTTCGTGATTCACTCTAATGAAAGGCATCGACGAGTTCTCAGTCTCACAAAAACTTCGCGCCTCGTTATAAGTCATTCGCGCGCCGATGTATGAGAAACAGGTCTCTCCGATCTTTTCCCAACCGCCATAACAGATACCACTCAATACTGAAGTATTATCGGTATAGAAAGGTTTGTATTCGATTGGAATGAGATGATAGTAATCCTTATAATCCCTAATCCTCGCCTCTACAGCACTCGTCTCATTAAAACCCCACCAATTGTTTATAGCCTTAATGGAAGGCCTTCTAAGATCGTCTAAATTGGTTCTGTTCATTGTCGCCAATTCGAAATCGTTGTCAGGATTAACAAAATAATTATCAACATATACTTGTCCGGCATTACTGGCTATTATAGTACTTCTTTCTTGATATTTAGTGGCAATATTGTTATAGAACCAGTTATGCCGACAGGTCTGGTATGAAAGCGGCACGTGTTCGAAGCCATAGACAGTGAGCTGTGTTTGGCCTAAATTACTGACAACAATATTTTGGCTGAAGTTCGCGATCACTTGTGACAGCACAATATTGCTTCGATATTTGGATCGGTTTCTTGTGAAATAATTGCGAGTTATGTCAACCGATTGATAGGAACGACCAGATTTGGCGCCTTCGAAGTATATCACTTCGTTGTTATGGTTATCAACAAATAAATTATTGTAAAAAATTCCAGTAACTGATGAAACACTTGAGTGAGAGTTAGCGCTGACATGTAGTCCCCCCTGATTTCCATTCACCAAATTATTGTAAAAGTATAGGAACTGTGAGTTTTGTAATTCTAAAAACACAGAACCGTTACAAGTGGTAAAATTTCCATAAAGTTCTAAACAGTTATCACTAATAACATTGTGATGTATTGAAACAGTTGGTGTACTTTCACCGGCACTTCTATACTGAAAGGCACCCAAAGTATTTCGATTTATCTCAGAGTAAGTCACGTTATGAAATATTCCGCGACCGATATAGTAAGAAACCGGTAAAGTGGCCACTTCTGCAATAAACCCGTAGTCACCACTCGCACCGGTGGCGTGCAATTGAACGCTAAGAGAAAACTCTGAGGATGAGTAAAATTCAATTTCCGGATGATCTTCACTATTGAGTTGTGGTCTAACGCTTATGTCTCCGATGAGTTGTGAGGTCTGGTTGAAGATGTCTCCGTCCCATATTCGCAGTGAATCAGGTATTGCAGAAAAATTGCTTGAATTAAATAAATTAAACTGAAGTAATCGAAGCCCAACACGTTTGATAGGGTGTGAACTCGTGAATATTTTGACACAATCTACTGGTCTGTTATCATATTTATAATAAAGTAAAATCCTTTCTTCAATTATAAGCTCTTTACTTGTCTCACAAATGTCAACCATTCCGAACACACTGTAAGGCAGACCCGAAATACCGAGTGGTTTATAAGGGATTGTCGGCGACTCAGTTGATGAGCCGCTAAGTAGAACATAATTAAGTCCTGCGCCTAAATTGTCGTGAAGGTTAAGTCTATGAAATGTGAGCTGACCCGGAGGTGAGATCACTTCAATGGCATGATATGCACACGACTCCACTTCGACAAACTCTAAGTTCACATCTCTCTGAACCATCTGAACGGCTGCGCTCTTCTCTCCGTGCAAAACACCCGCGTTTATGATTTTAACAAATTGAAGCCTTGAAGTCGGCTCATAGTAGATACGGGTCGGGAACTGGTATTCTGTCTTTCTTTCAAAGCCAGACAATGCAAACCTAACTCCTCCCCAATGCTCTTCATATTCATATTCATTATTATCTTTACCGCAAAAGACATACACAAACTCTTCGCCATCGTATGCGCACGAATACGAATTATTGCCATAACCATTGAGTCTAATATCACATTCTGCAAGTGATGATTCCTTTCCAATGCATTCTAACGGTTCGGGCCAATAACGAATACGAGAGATCAATGTCTGGCCCATATCAAGACGTCGCCCTCTCTTCATATGCACGTTCAGTGTTGAATATCCGAGTTGTCGACAAATAACCTGAGCATTCCTTTCAGTGAATCTCTGGTCACAAATAGGCGCCCATTGAAGAGTTGTCAGATTGAAGACTTCCACAAATCCATCACTGCGTTTATATCTGTTTTCTTCTTCACAGCCTTCTGTCAAACAAAGACGAACATCACCTATACTTACAGCATAGGGTGACTTCTGAACTATAGCTCTTTCAGTTCGATGTTGTCTTTTGAAACTCATTTCATTATTGAATTTGACTGATCTCATGATAATAGGTTTGTCTTCCATACCTCCGGCCATCATCTCTCCCAACACAAGCATTCCAACACTGGGGAAAAATTCTAAAACAACGCCAGAATTTATAGTAAGAGTTGCCTCAGGCATTACAGTCAAATCCGCGTTTATTATATACGGCTTTTCTCTTTCCGACAAAACGAGTGACTTATGAAGTCTGCCTCCAAATGGCTGATCGATGTCTATTACATTTTCCTGAATATCAGATGAAATAGTCGTCGCATCAAACGATTCAAGGCTTAAGAATGGACTGAAAAAAGCGACCGCAAAACTGTTCCAGTCATCAAAATCAAAAATTCGTCGCCTTATTTCATTGGGATCTGTAGTTCCCCACCAGTTCTCCCCAACATTTATCACACTATCGAGAGATCCGGTGAGAACTCCGGCCAAAAACTCAAACTGTAAATTCCTGTTACTTAGAATATTGTTAGTGATATTGACTGGTTGTACACCACGTAATGCAAAAGCATAGGTGTCGGGATGGTATTTGTCTACTTTACGCCTTAAATTGCTTTCTCTATTGTCTCGAATGATATTTCTGAAAAAGTTAGCGTCAACGACACCAAACTTGTCGGCATGACTTTGCAAATTCAACTCAACCACAAATTGAACAAAATTTTGAATCATAACGTTATCGAAAATAAGCATTTCTTTTTCCATTCCAGATATACTGATTAATCCAATCTTACAGTAATTGTCTTTAAATAGATTGCGAGACATATTAATTCTGGCAAAATGTCCGTCAATACTAAATTCAAAATTTTTATTATTGATGAAAGAATTGTTATTAATAGAGAAGGAATGCGTATAGTTTTCATTATATTTCCAAACATAAGGCAATTTGATATTCAATCCGCCGTTAGAATTGTCCTGTATTAGAGAATCATTAATAACCCAATGAAACAAATTATTGGAATTCCTGATGTCTCGACTGTATTGAACAATTCCTCCGCCGTTTTTGTCAAACTTATTCCCAATTAATGTATAATTTATTTCAGCCAAAGTGAACTCAAGCGGATCATAAAATGGCGTATTAATGAAGAGACTCACGTCGTTGTTGCGAATAATGTTATCTTTTATGAAAATAGTTTCGTTGCAATGTCTGTGATAATAATCCCGTTGAAGGCTTACGTCTCTATTGTAATGATTGCTCGATATTCCCATCGAATTGGAAACTAATTCATTAGACTCTAAAGTAATAGTTGTCATAAGTCTTTCTTCCATGAGTTGAAGTAGTTCTGGTTTAATGTTAGGATTGCCTCTCAGTATCTCTTTGGTGGTGAAATACAAAACGATACCTCCTTTAGGATTGTCTCCAGTTTTATATTCGATCGTAATTTTATATCCGGGATATAGTAATGGAAATGAAGTTAAATTCAATCTCAAATCCCAGACCGGAAGTGTATCACTCGGTCCGTAAAGTTTTAATGATTCGGTTGAGTCTTCAAATATTGGGTTTAAAACCATTATTCCTAATGAACGGCCGATATTTGCTTCGAGATTTATTTTGTGCGTTATTATACTTGAGTTGGGTTTGTTCTTCACGAAGACATACCAAGCCTTACGATCTCCTAATCTAACACTTTGAGTGGTTGATTCATCGTTTGGTAGACTCGAGACAATAGACTGATCTGTAGGTGAAATCCATGCCACCAAATCTTTTTGCTCAAAATTGCTGAACATTGGCTCGTAATGAAAGCCACTGCCTCTGTTGTCGTGTAAATTGCTTTTTAATACACGTATTCCTTGAGATCGTGTAGTAATGCCGTGATATAGGTTTGCAAACACTTCGGTTTCCATAACATTCAAATTGTCTCTGTTTGAAAAGACGTCGTTCCACATAATACCCAAACCTGAGTCACTGTTTTCTCTAATTATGACTCTTTTGACTGAAAATCGGTTGAAATCAATTTGTAGCGCAGGTTTAAAAGTATGCGTTGAGTAATCAAGAAGTCCCGCGTGTTCTACAATTGCATTTTCCAAATGCGTCTCTTCTGATAACATACCAATTCTGATGCCAGTCCAAGACGGCATATAACACCTGATACCCACTTCAGAAGGACATGAATTTTCAAAATCATTGTCAACAAATCGCTGTGATTTACAATTAGTTATGTCTGTATCCAAATGATTGCACTGCAAATTACTGAGCAATACATTTCTCGAATTTCCTGCGTTTAAGAATTGGGAATTTTCTAACAGCCAATCGCGCGAATTGAGAACATAACCCATTTGTTGACACACAACCGCCGCATCGTTAATGTCGAAACCGTATGAGCAAACAGTTCCCCACTCTTTGCCAACTTTTACTTCAAGCCTACCTTCTGTACCATTGCTTAGTCTAACATTAAATGTATTTGTCGGTGCATATGAAATATTCTTTGGTTGAGAAGATTTTTTAGTCGAGTTCTTGCCATTAGTTTCTGATTGAAAAGATGGCACAGAAATTGTTTTCATAGGGCTCCGCATTATTGAAGGGCTTCTCGGCTTATTAGCATCAGATGAAAGCGTGAACTTTACATAATTGGATGGATTTGATCCGCCTTTCACTTTGAACTTTCCCTGAACCATAAGACCAATTGATTGGTCAAAATGAAGTTCAGTTCCTTCGGGAATAATTAGCTCTCCTTCAGGTCTGACATATATATCTCTTCTTACTGTATATACTCTTTTTTCGAGAAAGACTTGACCTCTCACTTCACCACCGATTTCAGTGATATTTGTAGGGAAATGAATCAATTTGTTCCTATCGGTATCGTATGAGACCGCAGTTAAAGAGTCCAAAGCGTCCGGAAGTGTTAAATACTGAAGAAATTCGATTTGTGCCAAATTATAACGATTTTTGCGGTCAAATATCCTCTCGTAAATGTCTATCGCAATCCCTGAATTCCAATAATTAAAGGACGCATTTATTACTTTGGAATGTATTTCAAGATGTGCTCCCAATTCGAATCTGGAATCTTTGTTTTCGAATTGGTTTCGTATCACAACTGTATTACTTGAAGAAACGACAACAACTGCTGCAACTCTTGAGCGCGGATTAAGCGATGAAAACGGTTCGGTTATCACATTGTCTTTGAGAATATTTTTAGTGAACAATAACTTTTGTTTATTACTTTCTTCATGTAATCCAATATTTGCCACATAAATGCCATGATTTGATAGAAACTTATTGTCCTGAATTCGTATGTCAACCGGCACTTCTTCATAGTTAAAGTCATCCCAAATAATATCTCTATTATTAATATAAATGACACCCTTCGAGTGCAATTGAAAAATGTTATGTTCAATGATTGCTTTTATATAAAATACTGGCGCTATAGTAATGGCACGTCTATTATTAGCTTCAAATTTGTTGTGCGTTATAAATACTTGGCTTAGACGAACACTTTCTGGGTCTGGACTCCAACAAGAGACCAACTCTATAGCGTCACCAAAATTCTGACTAAACGTATTCATACTTATATTCCAGAACGAGTCAGACCGACATATATTAGACATCAATAATCCTATCTCTCCATTATTCATAATCAATGAATGAGTCACTTGTGATGAAAAATTGAAAGCGATTTGAGAACCGGTTTCGTTAACCCAAGTGGCGATTCCTCTCAGTGTGTTATTTGTGATATGTGTTCTGTCAATATGTTTATAACCTCCCGATAATGTTATATTAATTCCGTCGCCGATGTTGTGTGTTATCAGACTGTTATTGACGATTATATCTCCCGTTCCACCAGACATGTGAACACCAGAGACGTAATTATTGTCTGAAACTACCGTTCGATTTAAAACTGTTCCACTTCTTTGATTTACAACCCAAACACCTCTTCCATTGTTGCCATTGATTCTGCTGTCAGTAATATTTAAATCATAAGAACGGCCAAAATCGACGACAATATCAATGCTAAAAAGAAGGGAGCGATAGACAGCAGGTCTGTAACATATTTTCATGGGTCCGTTGCCGATAAAGTTCGATACACTTTGAGGTCTTGTATTGTTCCAAATGACGAAATCTGCGATACTTTTACCAGAATAGCCATCGATTACATAAATAGATCCGTTACGACTTCTCTCACGATCGCGTTCATGTCCGTCAGCGCTCATCAAAACTGTGAAATGAGCGGTCAATCTCTGTCCTTCCCAATCATTGGCGTAAAACTCCTGACAGCACTCTTTTGTAGAGGTTTGGTCTCTAGTCTGTTGGTGTGTAAGCTGTATCGGAAACACTTGACTGGTTCCTAGATTTGACGCGTGACAAAATCTCTCTCTGCTAAAGCTCGGCTGATCGTGAAATACATATTTGACTCCATCGGCGCCATTGCTTTCAACATGCACTCCAGTGAGTGAAACTCCACCCCAACTCGAGTTCACATAAATACCATATCCTCTGTTTTGTATGAATCGACTGTTGGTTATACCAAACGCATCCTTAGCATTGGTGACGTTAATGCCATTAAATGCGGACCACTTGACTTCAACTTCATTAATAATAGGAGGCATACCTCTAACCTGTATAGCAGAGGTGCCATTACCGCGTTTGTCTTCACCGGCATAAGTGATGACCACGTGTTCTAATATAGAGTTAGAGATACGTCTGTCCCACTTGTTTGATAGCATTTGAATGCTATTGGTTTCCGCATCAATGAATTCAATTCCGCGCCAGTAATACGGCTCGTGATTGAACTTCTGACTACATCTGATCCCAATGTCTGTGTGATAGTCGCAAATCCCACTTCCGATCCTTTTTGAGTTCCAATTAGAACAGTCCTGAACAGAGCGCTCAAAACCAGTGCAGTTCGGGTTCTCGTATAAGAACTGTCGCGAGTCATTGTATTTATGAAACCAATAATACCAAACGCCATCATTGAATCCCAGTTGACGACAAACAACCCCAATATCAGTTGTGGTCCAGTTTTTAGAATTAGTACAGACTGAATGCCATTTTCCCTTATAATTGATTTGTAAGCGTCCTTCTGAAGGTAAGTCACCGTCAACTAGTCTTATATCAGGCCATTGAACGACTGATATTTCTGGCTCTTTTGAAGGGGAAAACCATTCTGTGGGTGACGCAGACTTTCCTATACGAGTCAGTAATATCTTCTGCTCTCGCGTTCCCTAAAAGTAATTGTTTCCAAGAAATACAATCAAATATACTGTACATTAAATTCAAGGTTTTTATTAGAGAAGCTGTCTGTGCAGTCATTGCATAATAGATGAATACATGAATACACACATCAACTTAATAACAACTATCAGACCTTCTAAATAAAGAATTCTGTATTATTTCCTGATTGGGATTGTTTCGGAATCATGTCATCACTAAAGTCTATTTATAATCATTGATACAGTACTGTACTGTATATTAAATGACTTAATGAAGCCTTTCATGTGAGTTGAATTTATCTTACAATATAATGAACTCTAATCTCAAATTCGATTCCATTTGTCATTATCTTAAAGATATTTTAAAATTTATGCAAAACTATATCCTTATAATCAATTTTAAAAAATGAATAAAACCTGATTTTAAAAATAAATAGGTCTCAGAAAACAAATTAGTTTGTGATACGGAATGCATTATTAATTATAAATTTGTTCTTTACCAATAGGTAGTGATTTCAATGAACAGTTGGAATATTAAATAAAATATTGAACTATAGAGTTGATTAATAAATAGGATAAAAATGGGTTATATTAATGAAAATGTGCGTCAATACAAAAGTAAAGCTACTGATTTCACTTTTGATAAGTATCTGATATTCTCCTATATTTCATTAGAGAATGCCTTTAGAGCTTTCAAATTGATTTGAGTCAAGGATTTTAAACTTAATTATTCAACAAAAGACTGAAAATAATAGAAATGCTGTAAACGAAAAGCAGGTAATCTCGTCTTTCAAAGGATACACTTGAAAACTATTATATTGCTTAAGAACTTATGGAAATCTAGTACTCATCGGATGCTATTTCGAGCAAAATATACAAATTGTTGTTTGTGAATAAAAGGGAATATAATTTTGATAAAACAAATACACGGACTTTGAATGACTGCTAATTTCTCGAATATAACTAATTGTGTCTAAAAGTGATTCACTTAATAGCAAAATATAATTTGATTTGAAGGACATGTTGAGCACGCATTTCAAGTATTTCTTGTTCTTAATTAAACTAAAGAGCATGTCATCCATATTAACGGCCATTAGATGTGAACATAAGCTTCAGTTAGCAATAAAGTTATAAAAGTTGAGTGAATTACAGCGCAAATAACGAACAGTTCGTTATTAATCAAATACAAGTAGAACTTAATCTATTTTATGAACAGAGCATTGCTTTTTCGGAGCAAAACCTCTCATTTGGAAATTGTGAACATAAAGAAAAGTCCGGAACTAAACTGCAGCTTATCTGACACTTTTTTTATGAGTTAACTAACATTAAGTGCACACAAAAATTGATTTTCTAGCTGTTATGGTTCTGATTATGACTCATTCCTATTAGTGATTTGAATTAAGTTTCAAAACAAAAATATGTTTAAATATATTTGTAGTGATCATTATAACACTTTTTAGTTTAACGCTAGTCTCACGTACAATACTTTTTTGCTATAATTGTTTTTTGATTTATAAAATCCTAACAAAAAAAATTATGTCATATATAAAGCTAAAAGTGTTGTAATCATAAAAAGACAATTCTAATAAGTTTTAGCGATTCTTTAAACATTTTTCACAACTCATTCAAATAGACATTGAACTAAAGAAATTGTGAGAATATTTCGATTTATAGAAAAATGAACTTAATTCACAATTTGATACAATTATATTATAATCAGATAATTGTATTGATTTTGAGGTCCAATAAAAGCAATGCATAAACAATTGGTTCAACTGATAGCTTATAATAAACATTAAACTCCGATTCAAACCAAATCTGATTTAAATTTGATTAATTGATGACTAATATGTATACAAAATGTGTAACTATTAGCCAATAATTAACTAATTATTGTTTATTAAACATAAGCTTCACTTCATTTGCCGACAAAACTATTTGAACAAAACTAAACACAAATAAAACAAATAAATAGTTCAAATCGACACAAATTTGAAATATTTGTTAAATAAGGCATTCATTAAATGATAACTACAGTAAACAAAACACAATTGATATTCGAAACCAAACAGTATTAAAGTTGTAACCGAAAGAAGACTTACTTTTGCGACGAGAGTTCCCTTAACTGTGAGACCAATAGAATGATTGAAAAAACACTGAACACCGGGTTCTATAACTAAAGACGATTTGTCTTCTATTAAAATATCATTATTTATATAAAATGGACTCTCTTTTAGAGACAATACTTTGTGACCAACAATAAGTCCACCACTGAATCGATTATTAATATCAACGGTTTGTGAGTTAACTAATAATACAAAGCTATCACTGAATAAAAGTATATTTAATAATAATATTAATAATAAAAAGCGATCACAAAACAAAAACTTAAACTTTTGTTTAAAACTTATTTTTAGTATTGATTTAAATGTTTTGTAATTTTTAAAAATGTTTTCATATTTACAACAAATTTCATTCATTATTATAAGTATTGATTAGTTTTTTGTATAAAACATTATTTACTAATTAATTGATAAAAAAAAATATTTGTATAAAAAATATGGTATTTTTCATTATCACTGAGAGTTGAATCACTTCTTTCAAAATATGTTGACTTCTTGTGTTGTGAATTGAATCCAACGCCCATTGCTTTCAAAGCTGTAATTCAAAGCAAATTTCGTAATGGAGTCCAATATCAACAGTAACTATGGTTACAATCTTTTAATCCAATACTAACTTTTTGCAAACGCGTCTCTTTTTATCTTAACGAAGGATTATTTCCACAAATTTAAATGTGTTTAACATTCATTATGTTCATTACTAGCTATCAATCAATAAACTTCTTATTTTATTGCATACGTGTTTTGAATATATTATGCCATTTGTTTGTTATTTCCATTTTATTGAACCATTTATTTCAAAGCCTTTATTCCGAACAAAAAATATACAGATTAGTGCTGTATAACTATAATAGCAGTCATGATGGCGTTTTCCGTTTCCCCGAATTCATTTCCCCGAATTTCATTTGCTCGAAAAATTATAAGCATAAGAGTATTTAAAATGTTCCTGTTATACAACGTTTTTTTATCCTATTATACTCTTCATAAATAATTTGTGATAACTAATTATTAATTGAATTATATATCTAATTAAATGTAATAAATATTCAAAAAAGTAAAGTTAAAAAGTGATAAATTTTAAAAAATTTAAGATAAAATTAATAATTGTATATGAAATGGCATCGAAAAATTAGGCATAGTTTAGATTAGTATATTAAACATGTGCTTTCTCTTGGGATTTAAATATTTAGTTTTAGTTTCTTTATTAATTATAATAACTTTTTCGGACAAATTAAATTCGGGGAAACAGGGTAAATCGTCATGATATTCAGTACAATTCATAAAACTTGAAAAGAATGCATTAGTTCTCATAGATTTTAATAATTTAAATCATTTCCAAACTTTAACTTCAATTTAATCCTATTTTGTAATCGTTTTAAAAAACTATTAAAATCAGGTTTTATGATATGAATTAATTGCTTTCAGCTATCAATTGATTCAAATGAGAAATCAGTTTAATGTCTACAAAACAAAGTATTAGGTTTGACTCAATGCTTCATAAAAAAGTCTTAAGCGGAACACATTTAATATATGACTTTTGAAAAACAATAACTTTCTAAGTACAGTTCATCCCCGTTATAGTGAACCCCGTTATTGTGAAAACCCTCTTATAGTGAAG
>JAQGAM010000385.1:0-13420 GCA_034697665.1 Nanhermannia comitalis
CCAATACCGGATGCATTTAACCCATGTATGTAAAAATATTCGCTTGTGATCTGTTTACTACTCTAATAAATCTATAATTTATATCTTTGAATAGGCGAAGATGTTATGGGAAATGGTTTTCTGAGAATGTTAGTATGGATTGTTGTCATCGCTGCTGTATTAGGAAACTCGGCTGTTATGATAGTGCTTATGAGGTAAACATATTATTATTATTATTATCTGCACTCTTTTCTCAGACTTGACTATAAAAATATGATAATTCTCTTGAAGTTAATTATATTACTCGACTGTATTGTACATATGACCGGATCTTATAAATACAGTATAATATTAAATTAACTCTCATAACAGTACAGGTATTTTAGAGTGAAAATCAAGTTCAACTAAATTATGATTGAGTGGAAACTTATTATATTACACAAAATATTTGATTATAACTTTTAAATTAAGAACATTTAAAAATTGAAACTTTCCACTTTTTCTCAGGATAATTAAAGTTTTTGATCATCTCATTTGATTTTTGTTCGAATAAATTTTGAAGGTGGAGGTGGAGATGGAGGTGCTGCACTTGATTTCTTCTCAAATTAGTGTTAAATTTACAGAAAGAATGAAAATTTTATTTTGGTTTTTGTGCGAAGTTGTGTTGCACTACCGACTAAGGCTGGCACAATTAAATAATGTTGAATTTAAGTTAAGTTTTAGCGCTGTCGTCTATTCACTAAGGCTAATATAAAAGGGTGATGTCTTTCAGACGTAAAATAAGCCACACTCAGAAGAAATCAATTGCACACCTCCAAAATTTATTCGAACAAAAATCAAATGAGATGATCAAAAACTTTCATTATCCCTGAGAAAAAGTGGAAAGTTTTAATTTTTAAATATTCTTAATTTAAAAGTTATAATCAAATATTTTCTGTAATATAATAAGTTTCCACTCTGTATAATACTAATAAATGTTTTACATATAATGATTTGGTGATTGTGTATTATGTATTTTTCTGAGGAAGATTGATTTCCTGTATAGCAGATATAAATTTATTCTGTAATATAATAAGTTTCCACTCTGTATTACTTGAAATACCACTTGAAATACTTTAACATTGTTAACGATATATTCTCATGTAGTTATAGCCACATCTAATTTATACATATTTTTTAATTTAAAATAATTATTTTAATTATATTTTGGGATAAAATAACTTTATGTGAAAAATTTTCATTGAGAACTATTAAGTTTATACTTCCTCATTTACTTTTTAGAATAAGCTACCACCTTAGGTTTAAAATTTTGTATATCTTTGTCATCTACAATTGAGATAAACAATTTTAACAATTTCATATATAGCTGTATAAAATAATTCAATCTAACTATCATTTAATTTGAAAATAACTAAAATCAAAGTTGTTCATTGATGTAAAATGGGTTAAACAAATTTTTCAGGTTTATTAAAACAGAGATTACGAAAGTCGACGTCTAGCAAAACAAGTGTCAAATATGACAAGTTTGGCATTAGATGAGTAAACACTTCCTTAACATATCCTTAACACATAAACTATTTAAATCTTTAAAAAAATGTTGTGCAGTACAATATTTTATAGAAAAGAAAACAACTCTAAAAATTTTTCTCTGAAAAAGTTGTCTAAACTAAAGCAAATTATATGTATTTACCAAATAAGGAATTTTATTCATATTATTGCTTTAATAGTGAATTTCAAAGATCATTTTCCTGACCTTTGAATCAATAACCGAAACCAAAGCTTTATAAAAATGGTCTTATCTAGAGAACGGGATTCCACTTTTTCCCGTCCCGCAGGAACCCAATGTACAGCTCTAGTCTTATCTGGCTATATGTGACAAAGTTTAAAGTGAAACAATTTAGCAATAGATTTAATTAATTAGAAAACAAATTGTAAACGGGAAGAATAATGATATTACTCTAATAGTCTTTGAAATAGTTCACAATATGTAAGTAAATTGATAGACAATATCTAAAATTATTGCATCTGATTAGGAAATAGCTTTTAGTATTAAATACTTATAAACGCTTATCTAGTATTTTAATAACAACAATTCTAAGAGTTAATCAATGTTTATATGACAACATTAGATAATAGAATGCAATTTAGTGTATATTTATAACAATAATATTTGTAAAAAGAAAGTATTCATGACTAGTGAATAATGTCTGGTTATTCAAAACGACGTTTTGTAGACTTGAATGATATTGAAGATGAAGAACTCACGTGTGGAATATGTTTAGAAATTTTTAATAATCCTAAAGTAGTTCAATGCTGTCGACAAACATATTGTAATGTATGCATCACTGAGTGGTTAAGTCAAATTTTAAAGAAAAAATGGACTACAATTCTGTAATTTTATTAAAATAAACTTAAAGCAACTTTTTCACAATTAATTATCTTTCAGTAATGTAATACCTGTATATACTCCTAAATACAGCAATTTTTTATATTATTTCTTTACTTTTCTCAACATATTTAAACAATAAATAAGTTATTAATGATTTTTAATGCAATGATTAAAAAATACATATCACTCATATTGGAAAAATATTTTTTAGTATTATACAGTATAATAAACTGCAAATTCTTTTCAATTTTATTCAATTTCATCATATTCTTCAATGGCTTATCAATTGATTTACAACTAATGTACTATTATTTTCATCGACTGAGACCTTGTTTAGTAAGATATTACTTTTTGATTATTGAAAATATGATTTTTACACAATAGATAAATCATTTTTATAATATTTTTGCTTTAAATAAAGTTTAATAAATAACTTATTTAAAACAAATAGAGTTGGACTCGACCACATTTAAGCCTATTTTCAAATAATCCAGTGCTTAGTCCCCACTTTGCTTTTCCTCAAAATAAAAATCAATAAAATATTATTTTTTGCTGACCCTTTGTTTTTTCTAATGTGCACATAATGTCCACTTATGAACTTCATTAAACCCGGTCACCAACCTTTCATATTAATGACTAATAAAGCTTTGATATCATTTATTTAATAATAACAATTATCAGAATTAATCAATTTCTAAGTATTAATCAATGCTTATATGACAACAATAGATAATAATATAATGAGTCATATATTTTTGAAATGATTCTCTACAGATATAAGAATTATTGGAATAGTTATAAGTAAATTATTTAAGTAAATATTTAGCAAAACATAATTCAACAATAGTACTGATTCAATTATTATCAATTCTTTTACAAAAACAATTCTCCGCATTAATCAACGTTTTTATGACAACAATAGATAATACAATACTATTTAGTATATATTTTATAGCTTAAAATATTTCATAATAGAAATAAAAATAATTTCGCATTCATAACAAGTAAATAATGTCTGATTTTTCAAAACAGCGTTTCGTTAATTTGACTGAAGCTGAAGAAGAACTGACGTGTGGAATATGTTTAGAAATTCTCAGTAATCCTAAAGTAGTTCAATGCTGTCGGAACATATATTGTAATGATTGCATATCTGAATGGTTGAAACTAAACCAAACGTGTCCTAATGATAGACACCCTTTATCACTATATTCACTTTTAGACCCGCCACGAATTGTACAGAAAATGATCTCAAAATTGAAAATTTGTTGTGATTTTTATAGCAATGGTTGTGAGGCTGTTGTTATATTAGACAAATTGGCGCAACATTTAGAGACCTGTAGTTTTAATCCAAACATTGGAAAAATTTGTGAAGAATGTGGGTCTACTGTAAATGATGGAAAACACAACTGTATCGTTAATCAAAAGCTATTAAATTTAAGTCTTCAACAGGAAAATTGTAGATTAAATGGTCTAACAATGTTCAAAAATTGTGGTGAAACATCTACAATAAAATATGTAAGTTTTTGTTTTTTTTAATTCTGTATAAAATAATGTTACATATTGTACATTTATTAACTAAACCATAACTGATAATCTGTTGTATGTAATTTAAATAAAGCAGACGATGCATTAAAATTTAAATGTTTCTTAGCAGGAAAGGGATATATTTTCCGCATATATTGTATAATCCTGCTCTATCTCAAAAAATCAATAACTTATTTTTATCTATAAATATTGTAAAATTGGCTGATATTGTCATAGAGGTCAGATATTAACCTTTGAAATTTCCTATTTTGATCTCTAATTTAAATAAATATCTCATGAATATTAACTATAAATTCAGTTACGGTATAAACTGTAAACTAAAACTAATACACAGTTTTGAAAACTACAGAAAAATTTTATACTTGACAAAATAAATCAATTTATTCAAATTACAGCTTAAATGGTTTATAGCATCTAAATTTTTACTATACTTGAAAAATAAAGTTTCACTCTATATTGTAATATATGTTTAAATATCTAAAAATTATTTTAATTTGTGATTATTAATGTAATCTTTTTATGACGTTTAATATATAAATACTGCGATAAATTATTGTGCGTTTTAATTATTAATAGAGATAAATAAATAGCCTTGTTATCTAACTTTTAACCTCTACTAAGGTTGCTCTTTTACGGGAAAAATAATCTTGAGTGTAAATTACGCGTAATTTTACATAAAAGTTTTTATTTTCTAAAATGTTTACCTAAAATTTTATCTATATTTAATTTTAAAACCCGACTCAACTCGTTTTATTTTCGACTCGACTCGAATCTTACGAGTTAGGGTTTCGAGTCGGGTTGAACGGGTTTCGAGGGGTCGATTGGACTGTCTATTCTGAATCTTTGTTACACACTATTATGATTAAAGATTCGAAAGGGTCTACTATTGGTTTGTACCAAATTTTTTACTTTAACTCCTAATTATGTTTTATGAACATATAAACACGAGTTATTCATTTCATAAGATCTTAAAATTACCAAAAAGGATTTGGCTTGATCTGGTAAGCCCTGTAGATAACCAAAATCACATGAAACAAAGATAATACTGCAATAATTATAATTGTATATTTAATACAAATCACACAATACACATACTCAATCAGTAGGGCTCGGATTTATATGCATTTATTTTTCCAAAATAGGCATGCAAATATGCATCAAAAAGTCGCTAAATATGCACTAAAAATATGCCATTATTCTTCCTTTTTTTATCTATTTTTAGTAAAAATTTAATTTATCTTATGAAATTACATGTAGCGACAATATATATTTTTAATATTTCAGAAGATTATCCTGATTTTTTATTTTATTAATAAATTCTCAATGTTATTTTTAAAAGTTGTCAAATAGTTCTATTTTAATTGTTCAAATTTTAACCATGTTTAAAGGTTAAATAAGTCTAACATCCTTTTACTAGTAAAACAAGTCTAACTTTCCATTCAATGAAAGCTATCTATTTTTTCAGTTTGTAAACCTTAGAAATTAAGATTTACTCTTCTAAAATTGACAGTATATGGTAAACTAGGACAAAATATGTAAATAATAGCAAATAAATCAATAAAATAAGACCAAATATGTATTTATCTCCTAATAACACGTAAATATGCATTTTTATGCAAAACAATACCTATATTACTCTTCTTGTATTTATGTAATTCGTGCTTATTTTTATGTTTTATAGCGATTACCACAAAGAGAAAAACATACATTTATGCAAAAATTCGACCCCTATTAATCAGTTTTGAATTTAAATTTCGAATTACAATATAGTAACAAGCAATGCAAAATCAATGATATGCTTTTAAAATAACTTAAATTTTGATTTAATTGCATTCAAATGACAAAGATATTACAATGCCTTTCGGGTTTTACGCCCATTTCAGGCTTATATACGATTTTGTTGCATGCTTAAGGACTATAAATTTGTAACTCCATTTTTGGGAATGTCATGCTTAATGTTTGAAAAATCAGATGATTCGAAATTGAAAAAATTTTCTTGATATCCTCTCTTTAACTTTCTGGTGGATTTTTTTTGCAAATAAAACAAATTTTAGATCCCAAATATTGTTCCCAAAATACCAACCAAATATTCAATTTTTAAGCAACAAAAGGACTATCTACTTATGATATTAATTAAATCTTTACATAAATTATTTCACCTACAGGGACAAACAGAAGAGGGTATTATTTCAGCTCGAGAATGGATTAAAAAGAAGCATGAACCAGAAATTAATACAGGAAAGGATTCTTTTAGAGGAGTTGATTATATAAGAGAATTTCGTAATGATTTGCTTAGAAAACTAGAAGACATTTCGCGACAAGCAATTGAACTTTTTTCAACATATTTTGATATTGCAAAATATATCAATGAAGAACTATCTCTTTATGAGCCAAATCGCGTGTGGCAAGTTGTCGCTTTTTTAAAGAACAAAGGACAATCACTTCTTAATCCTGGTTTATATTATATTTCTATATCTTTTCAAAACGTAATAATTGAAGTTTTCACTGCAAGAACTAAACTAAATCCCGGTTGGAATAAGTTATTTAAATTATTACCTAAAGATTCTAATCTTAAGGGGCATACAGAAGATGGCATTATTTCTGCTCGAAATTGGATTAAAGAGAAGCGCGAACCAGAAATTCAATGTTTAAAAGGAATAAGTAATGCTTTGCTTAAAAAAGTAATAGAAATTTCACGACAAGCAATTAATAGGTTTTCAACTTATGAAGAAATTGCAAAAAATATAAATGATGAAATTTCATGTTATGAGCCAAATCACGTGTGGCAAGTTGTTGCTTTATTAAAAAACAAAGGACAATCTTACGTAAATTACGGCTTATATTATATTCATATGTCATTTGAGAACATAATAATTGAATTTTTCACTGCAAGGCCTAATCCTATGGATCCTATGTAATAAACTACTATACTGTCATTGCTTATTAATTTTTTATTTTATATTATTCAATAAAATATTTTCCTTATTTAACTATTATATTTTATATATTCATGTGATGAATAAAATAAAATATGATAAAATTTTTCTAAACTTTTATTTGTAATTTTTCATGTTTTTAGCCGATCCTCGTTAAGTCTCTAAAATAAAAGTAAATGAAAAATATACATATAGAATTATGGTACTACCTTATATGAATCTATGCATAAAATTGATTCACATGTTGTTAAATACAGTATCTTTGATCAGGTACATGTCAGCCATAGAGCTTCTGTAGTAGTTTCTTCAGGAGCGTCTGGACCAGCCTCTGAGGAAGTATTTGTATCATCACCGCACTCGCATTTCTTGTCGTCGTCTTTATCGACACACCGTTTGAAATTTTGCTTAAATTATAGCATAACTTTCAATGTCATAAATTTATATTATATACTTACATGGCACAAGATACAGTGATCTAGTTCTACATCATCTATACACGTTATATTGCATTTACTGTTAGCATCACAATTTAATTTTGTAAGTACCAGGCTTACTACCTTTTGACAAAGACAACACCGGACTATAAACTCAAACTCATAAACTCCTTAGATTTTTTCAAAATTTTTTAACTGCATTCGTGTAACAATCGATTATATAGTTTTGTTGCCGTCTCAGTCTTTGTGTATTTAGAGGTTTTATACTTTTGAAATATTTGTATTGATAATAAAGAAATATTTGAATAATAAAAACAATGCGAGTTCTCTAATTCGCGTGTGAGTCAACCTTTGTTTCATTCTGGTTTCATTCAATTTTATAATAAAATGATAGTTGAATTTTAAGGAATATTTAGCATTAGATTTTGCTGCCCTTATAATTTCTTCATTATGTTTAACATTAAAAATGACTATTTGAAAAATTTTACGATTCAAATAACTTGTAATACAGCTTTTGATTGAGGTTTTAGTCCAAAACCGGACATATATAGTCCGGTCGGACCATTCGTCTGCCACCCGGACAGCACACAGCAAAACCGGACTGTCCGGTTGAAAACCGGGCAGGTGGTAACCCTGATTCATGCATGATTCATGATTCATGCACTATATTATTAGCTTCATATGCAGGAGTATTGAGAGGATTATTCATGAAAGCTGTTCCGGATGATTATGTGAAATCTTGGGAAGAGCTTATGGGTAGAAAAGACCTGAAAATTTTTACATTAGAGGGGTCTGTGATCGATAATTTTGTAAATAATTTCGAAGTGAACAACGAAATGTCCCGAGACTTTGCTGCTCGTTTTGAAGTAATAGGTTATGGGCCTTCAACTATTGATATTTGAGAAATTATTGAGTGGCCGCTACGCTGTGTCATTCCCTGAATCGTTTATAAATGACTGCAGATATTATGGAAAAACATATTTTCCAAACAGAATAGAAGAATGCAATAAAATTCATGTCTCTGAATATGGCTTAACAACAATGCCTTACTTTATGTATTTCTCAAGAACAATGGCTGTTTCTATTTATCAAATAGTTAATGACATGTGAGTTATAGATTATATAACTTATTGTGAAAATTATTTAAACAATTTTTTAATTAATATTTTTTTAATTCTGCAAAAATATAGAATTCTTCGAACACAAGAGAGTGGATTATATGACAAATGGACAGCTGTTGCAAAAACATTGAGATTATATATTGAGAAACAATTAAATACAAATAATGATAAATATAAATCAAATATATTAACATTAAGTCGATTACAGGGATTATTCATTCTATTGTTTATTGGTTTATGCATTGCATCTCTTTTATTCATAAAAGAATTATTTAATTGTCACAGTCCGTAAAGAAAGGGTGTATCTCAATTTTTTCACAAAATGATATTTTAATTGATTGAAACAGATCAAAATCAAATCTAATTATGGTAAAAAAATCAATATATGTTGCAATTTGAAGTTTTTTGCAATTAATTTTTTTAAATTTGATAATTCTGATGATCTGAACTGTAAGAGAATTGTAAAAACTGCTATAAATCTAGAGCGCATGCCTATACCTTTTATTTACTTTGCGTTTTTCTCAAAATAATGCATACATGAGATACACCCTTTCTTTACGGACTGCTCCAATTTTGATCACTTTTATTACACAATTAAACTTATATACATTAGTTTGAAAAGTACAGGGGGTAGGCAAATAAAGAACTAGCCTAATAAATTTATATAAAGAATACGAGCTATCGCTAAAGAACGTGTGGTGTTCTCTAGTGTACGGAACGTATTGTTGTAACGTGCATGCAAATACCTACCCTTTATTACTTAACCTTAATTTATGTAAACTTAGGTTAGGTAATAAAATCACGCGTTTGCCTGCACGCTACAACAATACGTCCCATATACTACAGAACTCCCAGAACGTAAGTTATTTATTACATAATTTATATATTATTATTAAATGTACCCCATAACCCAATACGCTTTCAGCGTTTCAGAGTTTCAGCAATTGCTTATTTCATCCATAAATAAGCAACATAATTTTAACCAAAACAATCATCTTTTGCTGACTTGATCTCATCTTTTTGTTAATATTTTGTCATACTAATTAATTTTTTAAATTCCAAAACATATAATGTCACTAGGAAGCAGGGGTAGCAGATCTGGAGCATTGAGAAAGATATGTTAATTTATATTTCCCTAAAAATTTATGAAAATTTTTAGTTCAGAAAGAAAATCCGAAAGATAAAACACTTGCCTATTTATAGCTAACTTGTAAGTATTATAAGTACCTGTAGTAGATATATATTTCCCGACATTTACTATTACAGAAGCCAAATACCATATAATTGTTTAGAAATTTACTGCTATATAATACTGTAGTTATTTCAATAATGAGGTGTATTTATCTGGTCTCTAAAAATCGTTTTATTTACCAAAATATTAACTTTCTATGCTCATGTATTTGTCTCTATCTTATGTAAATAAAAGTTGTCTATGTAAATATATTTTCGAATGCAAGAATTTATATCACAGAGTAAGATAAAAAATTAAAATGCATTCAATATTTGTTATCTATTAGTTAAAGAAGTGTTTACAAAAATATACTTAAACTTTATTACAAATTATAATTATAACAAGTGTTAGCACAAACAACTGTACCACCAGTAACTAATGGTAATAATTAAATTAATAAAATAAGGTTTCAATATTTCTTTAATCATTTTTAACCATTTCTACAGCACCTACAACTCAAACAACCGTACCACCAGTAACTAATATTTTCGGCCTACCAACAATAACTTTGCCAAAAATATCGGATGGTAATATTTTAATTTATTAAACAAAGATTTTAAATTTATCAATTTATTTTATAGTGTTTACTACTACAACTACAATTCCAACAACTGTACCACCAGTAACTAATGGTAATAATTTAATTAATTAAATAAGGTTTCAATATTTCTTAAATAATTTTTAGTTACTTCTACGACACCTACCATTCAAACAACTGTATTACCACTAACTAATGGTAATAATTTGATTAATTAAATAGGATTTCAATATTTTTTTAATGATTTTTAGGGTCTACCACGATTTACATACACACGATTTGCATACACACGATTTGCATACACAAGATTTGCAGGCCAGCATGAACCAAACGCCCCACGAATTTTTTAAAAAAATAATCTTTTTTATTGATCGATTTTTGTTAATGATCAACTGAGAAGCATTGCTATGCATTTTTAAAAATTCTACGACCAGTACTTTTCGAGCTATTCCACTTTAAATGTCGAATTTTCTCATAGACTTCTAATGTAAAAATTTTTACATTTTTACAATAGGCTTCAATGAGAAGAGTGATAAAACAAATAAAAACGCATAATAAAATGCGAAATATTAGTTTTAACAAGAACTATAGTTTCCTTATTGGCGGTGGCTACCGCCGCGCCCAGAAAAGTGATAAACCATAAACTAACTAATAATACGTTGGGTCGCTTCGCTTTGCGTTTATTGTTGGGTTAGGTTTATTATTACGTGGCACTTAACTTACTCATAAAAGAAAATGCATAGTAATGCTTCTCAGTTGATTATTAACAAGAATGGATTAATAAAAAAAATTATTTTTTATAAAAATTGGTGGGGAGTTTGGTTTAGGCTGGCCAACTATTTTGACCATTGGTCACTCCTATAACTTGACCTGACTCCGAATACCTCCAAAATATTTCGTGTGTATGCAAATGGTGTGTACGCAAATTGTAGTGCATGCAAATCGTGGTGTATGCAAATCGTGTGTATGCAAATCGTGTGTATGCAAATCGTGGTGTATGCAAATCGTGGTGTATGCCAATCGTGGTGTATGCAAATCGTGTGTATACAAATCGTGGTGTATGCAAATCGTGTGTATGCAAATCGTGGTGTATGCAAATCGTGGTGTATGCAAATCGTGTGTATGCAAATCGTGTGTATGCAAATCGTGGTGTATGCAAATCGTGTGTATGCAAATCGTGTGTATGCAAATCGTGGCAGGCCCAAAATATGATTAGTGATATCGAAAATAATCGTTCTTTTCTGTTCGAATTTTGATTCTGTAAAAGTTTTTATTATTTGATTGCATTAAAGTGTGAGTTAAAATCCGTGCACAGTTTTTATTACAATATTTGTTTTCACAAAACTTAATTAGTTTACTTGAATTCAAAGAATTATTTTCTTTTAATATATTTGACGACATCTTCAATATTAAACAATTAGTCTTTTATTCGCATCGAGTATATGATGAAAATTATCCCAATTTTGTCACACTATCGTATTTTATATTTATTGCTTTACTTTTATCGTTATCAATGAATTCTATGAGAAAAATAAATAATTGTTTGTAAAAAATATATATTTATTGTGAAATAAATGTATAATTAATTACTTTATTAATTAACTTTAGAAACCTTTTTATAAGCGGTTAAACAGAATGACTGATCACTTCTCTGATAAACATTAAATCGAGAATCAAAGTCATGAACAATGGCAACAATTTTATTATTAGTTAAAAAACAGGTTTTGTTTCCAGCAATTGGTGTTTATAACAAAGCGAAGGTATTCTCACTTTTGTGACACTTCTTTTGCCTATAAATCGCGTCCGATAATTATTCGCAGAATTAACAAAGAATTCGCAGTCAATAGTTGTGCACTCATTGATTTCGCTATTAATTAACTCTATATTTGAAACCCTGTTATTATTTATGTAAATCTTTTTCAATAGTAGTTATCAAAGAATTCTATGCCATTATTTTTGGCCAGTTTTTCTAATTTTATTTGTTGTGCAATAATATCACCTATAATACTATCAAATGCTACATAAATTGCGGACTTTATTCCCTTGACATTTATATGATTATATCTTGAGCTCAGTTCTTGAGGTGATAATAGTGGTATACCATTGTTGTTGTGGAACAGTATTGATGCAGAGATCATACGCTTGAAAGAGTGGTGTGTTTGAAGAGTTTGTGCCAAATAAGATGGTTTAACAAGTGTTTAAATCATACAAATCACGCGTGTATTTGATTAATAAAGAAAGTCTTGGATTTGTGACAATTAAATGATTTAAATGCCAACTATTGAGAGTAGAGATGCGCGATAGCCATAATTATACCATCGATAGTAATATCGATAGCAGGCCGTAGCACTATCGATACTATCAATAGTTTAGTGGGGTCAAAATCTACAGTTTTCTGAGACAATTTTTTTTCAAAACGCGTTATCCCGGCAAAAAAAATTTTCGCGCCAAATATTTTTTAAAATTACTCCTTTTTTAGAGGCTCATTAAAAAAATAATACATTTTAATGTCATTGTTTGATGCATTAAAGCTTAGATCTAAAAGTATAGAGTTTTCATCATATAATTATATATGACAACGACTGTAATAAAGGATTTTTTTAAAATAAATAATTTTAATTTTTAAATAATATCTAAAAAACATGGCATAAAATATATACTTTAAATAATAAAACGAAATTAACGTTATTATTATAATGAGAAACATACAATTAAAACAATTCATAAATCCACTATTCTTACAGTTGATGAATAGTAATGGTTTTAATTATATAAGTATATATGAAGCATGGCATGAAATATATGTTATTTCAAAGAGAAACATACGAATAAATATAGGCATTATTAAATTTTTTTATTATTCTTACGTTTGATGAATAGTTATGGTTTTCATAATATAATTATATACGACAACAACTGTAATAAAAAGCTTTTTTTTAAATAAATCAATCAATTAATCAATCAATCATTTTATTTAAAGAGAATGTTCACAATTAGCTAAAAGCTATTCTTCCATGAAGTCCTCTGATATAAGTTATATAAATTTATGATAAAAACAAGACTGAATCAGGATTATCAAACTCGTGTTGTAAAGTGTGACAATTTTCTTTTACTACACTTTTGAGAGTAAAAACTTTAATTATAAGATGAAAAGGTCCAAATTTATTAGTTTTGATATTTACTAATGATCCCTAAATAATTTATTAGGGTTTGCAATATTTAATACCAGGCGATTTTTTCAATATGT
>JAQGAM010000386.1:0-13415 GCA_034697665.1 Nanhermannia comitalis
GGATTTAGAAAACTATATTTTTTATGGAATACTTACGTTTTTTGGTTAATCCCGTTTTAAAAAATTTTCCTTTAGGAGGGTTTAATTAGATTCAATCGGGTTAAATCTGAAAAGTAACGGCTCTTAAGAGAAAACCTTGCGATCACTTCCTAACCGATTCTAAGAATATTTTTTGTGAATAATTGTTATGTCATATGATGACCAAAAATCCACATAAAAAATGCCACCGCCATTAGGGCTCCCTCCACAACATTTTTAAAATTGATTTTTTAATGGTAGCCTGTGGAGAAAGTTTATTATTAAATAAATTGTTTATTATAAATTTCATATAAAATTAGAGAAGAGCAATGAAAATAACTTTTAAAAAGCTTTAGTTTGGTTTTAAGATTATCCCAACTCTGCTTAAAAATTTTTTAAAAATTGAAAGTAAGTTGCTAACTTTGGCGCTCTATAAAAGCTCAGTGCCGAGCGCGAGCGTGAGAGCCAAACGAGTTCATTAATTATTATAGTAACAATCAATATCTGGTTTAAGTGCTGTGTAATAACTAGTGTTGATTCAGTTCCAAATTTTTAATTTCGTTCTCGTTCTAGTTTTTGTTCCTGAACAAATTTAATTTTCGTTCTCGTTCTGGAACTAGAACGAGAACAAAATTAAAATATTCTCGTTCTCGTTTTTGGAACTGATTCAACACTAGTAATAACGATTACATACATAACCAGCTAAAAATTTTCCTCAATTGCCGAGTAAGTATAGCAAACGGCAGTCCCAATATGTTGCACAACTGTTTTGTATTAATTACGATATATTTAGCTCAGTTCCGACATGAGTATGATTAAACACTAACTATTGAACAACATCATAACTTAAATTTTTCCCTATTAGTAAAAATATAATTTGAATCGTTTACATATATTCAGTTTTAAATACATTTGAGTGATAATTATCACTAAATTAGAGCACATCAAGCATAATGTGCAAAAAGTGCCTTTCGATTAAATGCATTAAAACAAAATAAGTTAACTTCAAACAAAACCTCAATGATTTGAGTTCAGATCTGACAGTATATGTATTATCATTTAAAAGATATTAATTGATTCAAGATCTCAACTCAAATCATTGTGTTTTTCCATATTATTCTATATAAAGTTCCGTACATTACTCTATTTTTTGTGTATTTTTACAAGTATCAGAAGGTTTATGAGCAGTAGTTCAGAACCTAAGTCATAAACTTTTAGAAAACTTTGCAAACATTGAAACATTAAATTATTACTTGAACTTTTATTTTAAGAAATGATAAAAAGACATGAAATTGTTTATTGTAAACAAAATGTTTGAAATATGACTTAAGTTCTGAACTAATATTCATAAACTTTTTATTATATTGTTTTGCAGTTAAATTATTTCCTTTCAATGCATTTAATCGAAAGGCACTTTTTGCATAATATGCTTGAATTTATAACGAGTTATTATTATTATTTTCATAATTATGGCTTAATTTACGATTACTTATAAAACTACAATTGAGGTAAGATTTAGCCGACTCTCGAAAGTCGCGATCGAACCAATTGATTATGAATGGATTCAAACAACAGAAATTGATTGCCAACCAATAGGAATACATGTAAAGTACTGATGAATCACAAGTTCCCGGTTTTAGTTGTTGTGGTGTAAAAAATACTAATAATTGAATTAATCTGAATGGAAACCAACAGATTATAAATGCAGTTAACGTTATAATTAGCATAAAAATCATTCGCTTTTTTGAAGTCTGATATCGAGTTCTCTGGTTTTCAGTTGACGAACCTGTCAATCAGTTAAAAACTTTTTATATCAACATTACTTCCATTTTTTTAATCAAATATCATTTTGTAATAATTGAAACAAATAATTACAAAGAATTGATTCAATTTTAAGCCTAATGTTATATCAAATTACTGATAAATTGAAAAGTGTTTATAAATTAAAGTGGTTCTGGATTTTCAAACAAAGCTTTAATAGTAGACTATTAAGAGTTCTTATTCATTATCAAAATAAGAACTTATCAATCATTTGATAATATGCTTAATGTTCTGTTAATCGTAATTTTAACCAAATCTTTAATTAAGAACTATTTTACTACTCAACTAATATCTATTTCTGTTTACATTTTGGTTAAATAAAAATATCCAAATTTTGATTAAGTTCTAACACATTAATAATAAGTTATTATCCAATATATACTCAATATAATGGTAATTAAATGATTAATTAAATTTTAATTGAAGCCATAATGTAATAAAAATTAATAAATTGGACTACAGTTTTATTTTAGTTACTAAAAGATAAATATACATCAATATTACATAACTTTTCACTGCATATCTTCAATAAGCAACAAAATGAGCAAACAATTCCTCATTTTCATTATCTTTATTGAATTTTAATTTCTATGTAAAAGTTAAAGCAGAGCACTGATTGTTGTGTATCTGTTACAATTCACTCTTACTTTCTTTAGAACATTTGATTAGTTTAAGACCAATGCTCACAATTTTCCATAAAAATATAATTTACCAAAAAATAGAATATAGAAATCGATAGTAATATGTTTATCATGTTTGTTAACTCCTGTCTCATAACAACTCAAATATTTAGTATACAAATGATTTATATTATGATTATAAACAACTCAAATAAATGATCGGTTTGTTTATAACGATAATCAATTAATTAAAACTATTATTCATTACCTATTCTTTCATTGGACGACAGTTTCCTAATGACCAGAACATAGAGTATCGCAGAAACGATCGATGGAATCACAAACTGAGTGACTGATAAAAAAATTATGCGAAACTTTCGAAAATAATGACTCGAAAAGATTTCGGGCAACTGTTCCTTATCAGTAAAAACCATTTTGCAGCCAATAATACGCGGAGGTCTGAAATACTCAGCTATTCTCGAGTTGACAATCATATGCATACTAAATAAGCCTATTATTAGTCAATTAAACAATTAGCAGACCTGTCACTGGAATTACTTTTTATTCAATAATTTCTATATAAAACTTATACTGTGTATGGATTTATATATTTTCTCTCCTTTTTTATATTCATGGCTTTGTAAAGAATATAAAAATAATTTGCATGAAAAGCATTCTTACCAGATATGATCCAAATAAATGCAATCAATTTTTTAGGCTTTAATCTCTCACTTAATGGATAGTAAACAATCTTAAACCTGTCGAAAGCAATTGTGGTTAATGTAAAAGTTGTCGCATAATAAGAGAGCATTTGAGTCCAGAGCATAAAACTGCAGACACGATAACCCAGAGTTTGTAATAAATAATAGGAACAAAATAATAGCTTAAATAAGATCATTAAACAGCCAATAATATCACTGACGGCTAAATTACTGATTAATAAATAAGTTGTATTAGTCTTAAACTGTTTCTTATTAAAAATAACTTTGCAGACAATTAAGTTCCCAAATAAGCCAATAATACCTGTTATTAAATACAGAGTTAATAATAATATATCACTGAATAAATTCTCGTAATAAATAGCATTTACATCGGATTCATTATACGTATTATTAATAACATCTAAATTTAAGTCATTTAAAAAGTTCATTATTTTAGTTTTGATGCAGTTTTTATTATTAAATTATTACATATTTATTAAGCAACAGAACTATTATTTAGAAAACATTTCTCATATCGGTTATAAGTATAAAAGTTTATAACAAACACTCCTCTGATATAAAGTCTAGTCATTTGACTCGACAGGTATATATAGAATAAAAAATCATTACAAATGCGTGTTTTAGGCGTCTATTTGTTTCGTGGAATCAGTTATTAGTTAAATATTTGTATTTACAAATAATTTGTTCTTTAAATCAAAATATTATTCAATTATTTAAATTAAAATTCACTCATTTATTACTAAAATGCAAACTTTGATTTCAAGTTTATGTAACAGTTATATATTGAATGAATTTAAATTGTTTGATAAAAATTGTTTTGATGAGAGTTAACCTTCAAAGTAAATCCGAAATCACGTCACTCTAGTTATAAGTGATTGCAGTTTGACTCCTATTATTGCATATTAGCTATAAAATAGTGTTTTACATAAAGCTTAATTCAAATTCATGTAAATAGTTGTCTAAGAGAGTCATATCTCTATGGATATTGATATTAAGGTAAACACAAACACAAAGTAACACAATCTGTTATAAAGTTTATAACATATTAAAATTTATATACCGGTAATAATTAATTGTCAACTTTATTTGGATTCTGTTTTCTCATAAGTCATAATAATTATTACTTATGAGAAAACAGAAGCCAAATAAAGTTCATAATTAATTATTATCTTTGAGTTTCTATCATATTCTTGTATACAATGCTTATAAATAATTAAAACTTAAATTATTTAACAAAAAACTCTTGATTTCAAACATTTCTAACAAAATGTAAAAGTTTTAAAATTTTTCATAACAGTAAAAATAATTCTCATAAAAATTTCTGTAACAGAACTTGAGTATCATTGAAAATAAGTCACAACAAAAAAAACAACATTTCTTTAAAATACTTAACCCTGAATTCAAATCATAATTTGTAATACTATTTAATACTTGATTGTCTTCAGACATAAATACTTCCGCCGTCGACAATAAGAGAGGTTCCGGTCATGAATGAGCTCTTATCTGAGGCCAGAAATAAGACACTATTGGCCACATCCTCGGGTTGTCCGATACGTCTTAATGGTATGGTTTCTTCTAAATGTTTAAGATGTGCTTCTAATTGAGCTTCTCTTCCAACTGCGGCCGAAGATTGAAAGTTAGTCCGAACTGCAGTTGGGCTTAAATAATAAACAAACAGTTAATTTAAAAATTTCATCAATTATTTAAATCAAAGTTTTATTAATAGTTTGAGGGATTGTTTTGTTCGTTCACTAAAATAAATGATATTCAGTGAGACATTAAATGCATTACATATTTTATTTTTCATATATTAAGAAAAAGTATAGAGATATTGAACACATACTTAACAGAATTGACACGAATTCCGTATTTTGGGCCCAATTCTAATGCAACACATTTAGTGAACATATCGATTGCAGATTTGGCCAAACAGTACGGCATGAAAGCAACACTCTATCAAATGATAATTTATTTTAATCATTAACTAATAATACTTACAAATAATTTAATGATTTCTAAAACTAACTAAAAAATTAAAAACTTGTTAACTGTTAATAAATTACTATAGCATTGAAATGGGAGAAGAAAAAACTTATTTCTAATAAATTTATTTAAAAATAAAGTTCAGAAATAAATCAAATTTTTAATTTCTTGAATTGAGCCTACAGTCAAACCAGTGGTGATTTGCTTTATATTGAAATTAAGAGAATTATAAATTAAATATCAAATCAATTACCGGTTTCTGCGACAGAATAGAAGATATATTAACGATAACTCCTTTAGTCTTTTGGAGATGAGGAACAGCTAATTGTGTGAGCAGTACAACAGACCTCACGTCCAGTTTCATCATATCGTCAAAAGTGTCCAACAGTTTGGGGTCAAAAATACTACTTAAGGCTCCGCCGCCGGCGTTATTGACCAGAACATCGATTTGGCCGAACTGTTGGACAGTGGTCTCAACCAATCGCTTGAGATCTTCATCAACGGTTACGTCAGCGATCACTTGAAGAGCAGTCCTGCCATTGGGTGACAAACCGGTGCACTCGTCGGCCACTTTCGACACGTTATCCCCGTTTCTGCCATTGATAACCACTTGTGCGCCCCTTTTGGCGAACTCTTTAGCCATTTGTGCGCCTAAACCACCGCTCGAACCAGTGATTATCACTACTTTACCGGTGAAGTCCATGTCGTCGCACATCTTATTGGCAGAAGTTTTGGGTTTTTATTGAACTGTTTGTTAAAGTGATATATTATTTAACATAAAATGTGTTTAATATTAAAATAAAATTAATTCATAACAAAAAATATAAATAATTATTCAATTTTTAGACTCAATTAAAGCGAAAGCAAAACAATTGAAAATGTGATCACTTTTTAAATTTCGCAAAAGTTTTGTTTGTTTTGAGTTTAAAGAGAAATACTTTATAAACAAAACACATAATAATAGATAAGATATTTATTATTAAATAATAAATAAATGTATTAATACTGACCTTTAGAGTGAACGAAATAATTGAATTAATTGATAAAAGTTTGACAACAGATAAAAAACTTGTAAATAAATGATTAACAGAAATGGTATTTATGTTGAAATAGACTTCTATTGAATTGTGTTTACTATAAAAGCCTTGAATTGATTGCATATAAGAGTTGAAGCACTAAAACGCGTCTATTTTTCCAATGAATTAATGTGTGCTCTTATCGGAGGGAAAATCAAATTTAATAATAGTTACTGTTTATTATAAACGATTAAAAATTATATTGAATTTATTTCAAGTACTTTTATATACAGATTAAAGGTTTTGTTAAACTTTGATTAACAAAAAACTTAATTTTCAAGTTTTTTACTATTAAATTGAATGCCAGTTATTGAACAACTTTTAATTTCTGTAATTCTTAAGGCAATTTTTGGAGAAAAAGTTTTTTTCCCACACAATAGGTTTTAATTAAAGAAATTTAAAAAACTTAATATTTGCAAATAATTTAATCCAAAAAACAATAATATGTTTTAATAAAAGATAGAAATGATCGAGAAAATGATTGATATACCTTTGAATACATACAAATAAAGTTCAATCGCCTTATAATGACATCCTTCCAAAAAAAGTTATTATATTGAAACAGTATTGAAAAAAATCTATTTTCAACATTAAAATAGCAATTCTGGGAAATTTTATTTCATAAAATATCATTTTATTTCATTTATTAATACTTTTCGCTTTTTAAACGTTTAATTTAATGATAAAATTGATTCCCACTCGATATCTCATCATTTGCTATACTGTCAAAGCAATTAAAGTTTATCTATTTAGACAATAATTAGCTTTTAAGGTAATATTTTTTTATATCTATAAACTTTTATAGCATTCCTAAACTTCAGATCACTTTTAACTCATTTAAATCATCAAATAATAAACATTTTCTTAAATTTAAAGACTAAATGACTCAATAAATTCTAGAAATATCTAAAGATTTAAACTTGAGATATATAACTAGAAATTCTCTTTTTAAAAATTTTTAAAAAGAGATAACATTCGCCATAAGTTTATTAAATTATTTTTCCTCCAATTCATATATTGTATACTTTGAAACTCATTCATTCAGTTTAGAGTCTTTGTAGAGTAAAGAAGTGCTAAAATGTCGAGCAGTAAAGACTTTACTGGCAAAGTAGTACTCGTGACCGGTTCTAGTGGTGGAATTGGAGCTGCGATTGTCACTTATCTGGCAAAATGTGGTGCACAGGTAGTGGTCAATGGCCGTAATGCTGATAATGTGGCAAAAATTGCCACTGAATGCAACTGTTTGTCTCCAAATAGTAATTATTAAATTTTTATTAAGAATTAAATAATTTATTCAAACAATTATTGTTTGTTATAATACTAAAACTTAGTTTATTGCAGAATTACTTCTTATAGCTCTCAATCTTAACATTTTGTGTTCTTATTAATACTGATTAATACAAACTTCAAAACTTGAGTTTTTATTAAATGGAATTTACTTTTGCTTTTACTCAATAATTAAAGAATACAAAGCACTGCAAATAATCGGTGATGTGACCAAAGATGACGATTGCAAGAGAATAGTTGAGACCACTGCTAACCATTTCGGTCGAATTGATATACTTGTGAACAATGCAGGTGCCGGTGCTTTTGGCAGTATTTATGACCCAAATTTGATGAACACATTCGATCATATGATGAAACTCGATGTCAGATCAGTGGTATTCAAATGCTTTACTTAAATAAACTAAAAGAAAAACTGCTTTAAAATTATAATTCACGTGAATATTATAGGTTTTGATAACACAGCTAACAGTACCTCATTTGGAAAAAACTAAAGGAGTTATTGTTAACATATCGAGCACTCTGTCTATAAAACCGGTAAAAAAACTTTTGCTATTATTTGTACTGTATATCAAACATAGAAATAATACTTTTTAATCATTGAAACATTTTGAATATTTGAAAAACTTTGAAAACCCAAAGAATGTTCATTTCATGCCATACTGTTTGGCCAAATGTGCAATAGATATGTTCACTAAATGTCTTGCACTAGAATTAGGTCCAAAAGGCATTCGCATTAATACTGTTAAGTAAGAGAAAAATGTTATTATAGAAAAGACATAATTTGGAGTTTAATTAAATGAAAACTATTGTTATAGTCCGACAGCAGTGCGCACTAACTTTCAGGCGGCCACAGGTGCAGGTGATATACTGGTCGGTGTGCTCAAACATCTCGAAGAGATTAATCCTCTTCGACGTATAGGCACAACACAAGACGTGGTGAATGCGGTCGCGTTCTTGGCTTCTAATGACTCCTCGTTTATAACCGGATCCGCTCTTCTCGTTGACGGCGCTTCTGTTCATGTTTGAGATGATTTCACATTTAGTAACTAGAAATCAAGGATTTAATTAAAAAAAGTTTTTTATTCTTAACTTAACTTTTTTAAATTTTTTATTAATATTTAGTTTTCTTTGACATTAACCCATATTCTGTTGAGATCTTAACCAATTATAGAGTATTTGAATTAACTTTTGAAGTATTTTTGTGTTTTTTAAACTCTAAAAAAGTGAAAATAACTTTTTATGATTTTTTAATTGAAAACTTTTTATTAATAATAATATTAATCTTTTAATAAAATCATTGTTTTATGAAAGTTATTGATTAATATATTAATTATTTATAATTAAATACATTTGTAATGGTTTTTGATAACAAATATACATAAAATGATTATAAAAACAATGAAATAAATACAACATTTGTTTTAAATTACAATGAAGTGTCTTATTAATTATTAAAATCTCATTTCGAAGAGTGTTGTCTCACATTCGGGACAAACGAAATGCAAAGGTTTGCCGCACTCGCCCACACAGTAGATGTGTCCGTACGCGCATTTGTACTACCGTATGGGTCCCATCGGGTGACCACAAAATTTTTATACCTATGCAGACAAAATACTAATTTCATGTATTTTTTTATTTTCACCTTAAAAATCAAAGGGGGGGGACCAAAGGTCGGGTTTTCAGATCTTAATTTTCCAAAACCTCATTTCCAGGACTGTCCCGCGACTCACAGGACATGTGGTCACCCTATAGTCCCATCGCTCTCTATATCTGCGACCTCTCTTCAAAGCTTATCTTCACCATAGAAGCACTGGTGCTTCACTTCAAATAATTAAAGATTCATTTATATTTAAGTTGATGTTTAATTCAAACAAATATTGATTTAAAGTTTAGTTTTTTCAAATTTAAGACAATTGACTGTTCAATGAATGCAATGCATTGACTCACATATAAAGCAATAATTAATGTAAAAAATGCCGAAATTGATTAGTCTTTGCATTGAATAAAAATTGAAGTCCAGTCTATTCGGAGTTTATTATTTTGAGTATTAGTTTACAAAATAAAAAATTGTTTATAAAACAGAGCCATTAAGTATTCTTTATTTAATTGTTTAATTTGTTTTGCAAAAGATCCGAATTCCGGTGATTCGCAGCTTTAACTGATATAATGTTTCTTAAATTAATGACTTTTCACTTCATTTAAGATCTTTTTGTATAACTAAATGACGTGAAATTGCATGAAAGTCTGTTTTAAATGATATTACTTCAAATAGATTTTAAATTACTTGTAATTTTGTAATTAACAGCCATTTCTATAATTCAAATAATTTTAAATTAATAGAAAAATTTATAAATAAAAAACTTTGCATACAATTCATTACTTTTAATTATAGAACTCATCAAATGCTTTATTTAAGAGTTTATTAATTAATTGTTTCACTCAATAGAAAACTAATTTATAATAATTTTTAAAATATTTGTTTAAACCATTTGAAAAACAGTTTAATAACTAATTTCAATGATAGCGGCGTTAAGTTTATTGACTTTAACTAAAAAAACTTTTAAAATGAAGAGTTATACTGATTGTGAACTCAATACCAATAAAATGATGCGGGACTAACACATACACACATCAAACTTAAAATATAATAAATTTTTGATAATTTTTCAGACAAAAAATGTTGTGAAACAGACTTAAGCTTTGAAATTAACTAAAACTCAACAATGAATGCAAGTCTAACATCAGTTCCATTATCTCCGAGTTTATCACTTCAATTGATAACAATATCAATACTAACACTGCAGAGAACTAAAGAACACAATTTGATTACATCCCGAAACCCTTTAAATAGTACTTATGATTATATAGTGATCGGCTCCGGTTCTGCCGGTTCTATAGTGGCCTCACGTCTGTCAGAAAACCCAACTGTTTCAGTACTGGTTTTGGAAGCCGGAGGTCCGCAAACAGTGCTCACAGACATGCCTGGAGTCGAAAGACGATTATTAGGCAGTGATGTTGATTGGGGTTATCGGACAACAGCCCAACGCGGGGCAGGACTAGCATATGGAGGTCATATTCCTATACCAAGAGGTCGAGTGGTTGGCGGTTCGGGTAATTTGAATTTTATGGTCTATAGTCGTGGGAACAGAAGAGATTTTGACCGATGGGCTCATATTCACGGCGCCAGAGGTTGGAGTTATGAAGAAGTGTTGCCATACTTTTTGCGGACAGAAAACAATACTGACATGAATATAGTGAATGCAAATCCTGGATATCACTCCACTTCTGGCCGAATGGCTGTGTCTTCGCCCACAAATCCGGACCCAATCTTAATGAAGTTCATGGATATGATTGTTTCGAATGGATTTCCAGTGGTTGACCAGAACGGGCCCACACAAGTAGGTATTAATCTATTTCAACAGACAATTTACTTGAACGCCACGCGATCCACGACTGCCTCCGCTTTTCTGGAGGCCTACAGAAGTCGACCCAACTTACAAATCATTACTCGAGCTTTCGCTACAAAAATATTGTTCTCAAGTAATACAACTTCTGTTAACACTACTGTCAGAGCCATTGGAGTTCTCTTTGAAAATAATGGTACAAATCAAACAGTGTTTGCCAGAAAGGAAGTGATCTTATGTGCAGGTATTCAAGCATTTACTTCAATAAACAGTCTATCGATAGACTAATTTGAGAATAAGTTTTTGCATTTATTTTGATTTAATTTTATGAAACGATAAACAATTCTTATTTTGAATCATTAAAAATGTGTCAAATGTTGACTTTTAGGGTCTATTAATAGTCCACAACTACTAATGCTCTCAGGAATCGGTCCAAGAAGTCATTTGCAAGAGTTTAATATAAGAACATTAGTAGATCTTCCGGTGGGCTATAATTTGAAAGATCACGTATACGTGCAGTTAGACTATGAAGTATTGAATTCAAGTTTAGTCACATCTGGGAATCAACTGACAGTTCAAAACTTATACAAATACTATACCAACAGTTCAGGACCTCTTTCGCAATATGTGTTAATATATCAGTACATGAATAGTATATATAACGATGAGCCCGATTGGCCTGACATACAGGTCGATCTGAATATGGCTACGGTGGGAACCAATCTGTCAGCTCTTGTTCAACAATATGAAGGGAATGCCAGAGAATGGGAGGACTATTATAGACCTCATTTAGGAGATAACAATAGATTAGGAATTCTTGCCTTTCATTACAGACCTTTAAGTGTTGGCCGACTATTACTGAGTTCAAGTGATCCACACGTTTATCCACTGCTTGACACTCAATATCTGACTAATAGTTATGATATTAAAGCTCTGACTGATGTGATTCGCAAAGCTTTTATCGATTTTATCGCTTTCGGGAGATTTTCCGAAATATGCACGCATTTGGAGACAACCCATTCCTGGCTGTAGACTGTGTTGAGATGTGTCCATTTGGGACTGTATGTCATACCTTGAATGCTATGCGCGAACACTGACCAACACAGTTGGCCATGAAGTGGTCACATGTAAAATGAGTAACTCTACTGATTCTGTGACTTTGATTTGAATTGACTTAAGTTTGAACTCAAAATTAAATGCCTTTTAAACTAAAAGCAATCCATTAATTATGTGACACAAAAGTGCTTCCAATGCAACCCATATAACGATATTTTTAACATTGAGTTCAATGTGAAATTTGTTTTATAGCCTGAACCCAACCCCACCACCGCTTTTTATACATTTCATGATTAATGGATTTAACATTGTTTGCAATTTTGTCGTATTTATTAATATTTATATTTAATTTTAATTAAATCTGACTTTACTTTACGCGCTTTTGCATAACTTTATTTGTTGAGCTGTACTGTACTGTACTTTAACTTAAGCTTATATTTAGATTCATAACAAACACAACATTTACCTATAATTATAATAAAATACAAAAAATAACAATTTTAGAAGTTTGACATTTGAACGTTAATTGTTCGATATGTCTTCTCTATAAAACACACCGACTGTCAGATATGCACAACACAGTCAGATACAGATATTCTTTTAAAATCTTGAATTAATATTTTTAACTTTGAAAAAATAGATTTTTGTTTCGCTTTTTTCTTCACAAAAATGACAACAAAATAATTGATTAACTTCTAACAAATTTACGTATTTTCATATAAATTACTTAATATTGATATTCAAATAAATTAAACTGAGAGTAATTTTTACTCATCTGTTTAAATAGGAACTGAAACCGCATAAGAAAAGGTTTATTATTAAATTCAATTTTATGACATGAATGGCATACAAGTGAATAAAGCATATGAAGCTTTTCCCAAAAGAGTAGCAAAAATATTTTTTCTATAAAGGGCTTAAATGATATCAATTTAATTTTCATATAGAGTTCATATTTTAGACACAAAAGTAAAAAGTTCAGTAAATAATTTGCAAATTTTAAAGGCTATGTGACTCAGTTGTGTTCTAATATAAAAGTGAGTTTATATATAAATTGATATCAATTCAGCCCTTTATAGAAAAAATATTTTTGCTACTCTTCTGGGAAAAGCTTCATATGTAATACCAGTATCACTATTTATTTTTGGTATTTAATATTTTTGATATTTTTTAAAAAACATTTAAAATAACTGATGGAATAATGAGCTTCAAGATAAGTGTTTTATTAATAGCAATCAATTAACTTTTTAACATTTTTAAGTTATACTATTGTCATAATAAAAGTCCTGATTTGTTGTGGAGTTAATTGTATTTTGAAGTTCGCAACGTCTCTAACAATACGATTGTGAATGAATTCACTTTCACTGAACTGTTTGCTTGAAATCCATTTCAATCGATGCACTTCTGAAAGTATTTGATTAGCAGTTAATG
>JAQGAM010000387.1:0-13411 GCA_034697665.1 Nanhermannia comitalis
CAGATTGTTACGCCCGTAATATTGCGTAATGTTACAAATTCTTACACAGGTCTGTATAAAAATCTGTAAAATACTGTAAAAATCTCGGGTTTTTTGCAAAAAAACGAATTTATTTGATTTTTTTAACTTTTGCATTTCATTTGATTAAAATAGCAAATAGATGTCTGTTCTATCATCAATTGAACGTATTTTTTTCACCAGAGAAAGAATTCACTAAAAGAATCGCAATAGACTTTTCAATTCAAAAGTTGAAAAGATTTTAACGATACAGTCATATTTTAATTCGCAAAATTACAATTATGTGATTAATTAATCCAATCCTGATGAGGCTTGATATAGATCATTATGATAACAACAATATTCATATAATTGATTTTCATGAGAAAAAATATTCTAACAAAATTTTACATTTTTTACAGACTTTTATGTAAAATTACACACTAAAAAGATTTTTACGTAAAATTCCAACCCTACTTATGAGTGCTAAGCAGTCTATTTTTAGATCTAAGACACGGCCCAAATAGTCAAATAAAAATTGACTTGCAGTACAATATTAAGGACTATTATATTTATATTCTATTCTTATTAATGTTGAAAAAGTTTTTTGTATTTATTTAAAGCAGTTTCTGATTTAAAATATTGAAATTTTTCTAGAAATGGATTAATATGATTGTGATTTGGCGTTGTATATTATTATAATTAAAATGTAAAATAGTTTAGTTTTACATTAAATTGTAAAGTAACAATCAAATATAACTTAAGAATTAGAAGATCGTAAAATAAATTGGTGATTCTAATTTTGTCATCAATTTCTCCTTCGATCAACTCAATTAATTCTGTCAATGCTATTATTTTGGTGAATTTTTAAAAATTAATAATTTAATATTTTAAAATTCCATTAATTATAAATTAATTTTTGACCATTAATCTCCATATTTATTCATTATAAAGAATACTTTTTAAGATTAATTAATTTAAGATTTTGTAGAGGAGAGGGAAAGTATCTTCTCTAAATCCCAAGTAATCATAAAAGAATTGATACCCTAGAGATGTCTAAATTCTGACCAAAGAGTTCAGACTATTAGAAAAAATCTTCCACTTATTCACTTCAATTGATTTTCAAAAAATTGTATCAGGAAACTAATGCGCTTTTGGCTCATAAAAGTGCCAAATGATCGCCTGGAGATTTGGAACTATGACAACATGGCTTAAGATGTGGTTGATATTACAGATTTCTTATTAACTTTTTAAATATGATAAACGACTAATTTTTTAGAATGCATTTAGTCATCATAATTATCTCAATTACTTATTTAATATAAGATATTTAATTAAGTAAACTATTAACAAATTACTTCACTGAGAAAAATTTCTAACTATATAGAAATTCCCCTAAAGTTACTTTTTATGTAATTCCTAAATAAAAATTGCTTTGAATTCAATAAACAAAATATTTTCAATATTGTCTCCCTCCCTAACTTTACAAATTTGATCTAAAAATTTAATACACTATAAATAATTCCTTAACTTTTATAAATTCTTTACGAAGAATCATTCCTTCTTTTCACCAATTCCTAACATGAATTCTATCGGCAATTTTAGTCAATAATGATAACTATGTTTATTCCGATTATGAATAACTAAATATTAACGTAAAACACAAATTCGATGATTTAGGTTAGAGCGCAAGTTCATTTATTCTGATTATACAATAGATGTTCAATGCTCTTATACAGTACTCAATTCACATCTGCTTATATACTTACATAAACATTGATAGTCCACTCTTTCTTCTTATATTATGTATGTATACCGGTAAAGGCGATATTTTCAACAGAAATTATTGATCGTGTTTTAATGCTTTATTTCCTTTGAGGGAAATTTTTTCTTTGTTTCTCTGCTGGAATCTAACGCATGATAGAAAACGCATTTAGTAATCACTTGATTTATGTGTTTATTCTTCGTTAGTCAAGTTATAGCTTCTGATCCGTTATTCCTTACGAACGCTTTCAATATGTAAAGCATTTTGAAAACAAAACTTTATCTTTCAATCAGAAAGTTGAACCGTATATAGTTGACAATAGAACAAACGGATAGAATAAGCATAAATAAAGACCTTATTCCCTAGTTTTTTAGATAATCTGATTTAGTAAATAATCCATTATTCTTGACGCTGTTGTTATTATGAGCTATTTTTATAACTTTTGGGCAGCAATTTATTCAAATTATTTTTGTGACTTTAACTTTAATCCATTACTTTTTATTAAAGGAAAATATTTTGAATGAATAGCAACTTTGTGTTTTTATTGTTATTTGCTAACTAATATCCATTTTTAGTTGTTCAACTAAATTATATAAAACATTTTAATGAAATTCACTTTTTGGAGCTAAAACTAAAAACAATTAAGTCTAAAAAGGAGACTATTTTATTCAGGAGAATATTCGATGAGGTTCTGGTTGTAAACAAAACTTAATGCTTGGTATACTGTAAGGTTCAAAATACAATTATAACTTACCATAAAATTATTCAAACTCAATAGAAATGAAATCAAATACGGGAATCCATTGATTTTACTGGAATATAATATACTGGAATAATATTTTACTTAAAAACCAATTCATTCTATGAATACAATTATTATCAGATTCGATGTCTATGTTAAAAATTATTTCATGATTTTTGTTAGTGATCCTGTTTATTTTTTAATCCAGGAAAAAGTTATATTTCCTGATGAATAAAAATCCCAAATTCAAGGAAAGATTTTTTATTCAAAAAGACTCATAATAGAGTTCTCAACACTATTATAAAACTTGCTATAAATAAATACAAAATTGAAAGCAACAGAATTCTTTACATTGAATTTGAGTGAATAGATTGCATAAACAGTCCCTGTGTTGCCTCCAGTTTTGCATATATCATCCAACAATTCGATGCTTTTATTCAAAATTTTCAATAATATTTTCGTTTTAGTTATTTAATATGATTAATGAAAAGAAATCATATTTGGGTCGATTGCATGTGTAAATACAGCTTTAGACAGAGTAAGCAATTCAGTCACTTGTAAACCTTTGAAGACATTAATGCAATTTATAGCAAAAAGTAAATGATTAAACTTAATTCTGGAAATTTGCTGATTAGTATTAGAAAGTGCTTTGCGGTAGTTTTGTCTCTGAATAAGCCTTAATAGGATTATTCGTTTAATAGCTATTTTGATTGTTTGTATTTCTTTCGATACTGTACTTTATTTTTTTGATGACAGAACAGAATATACTTTCATTACGAAGAGAGCTATACAGTCAATCCCAATAATAGTAGACTCGTGTTATAGAAGAATTGAGGAATGCTTCACCATATTCTGTAAAGGATGTCGAACTATTTCATTTTATTGCAATGACTTTCTGTTAGTATTACAAATGTTTTTGTTCAAAAAGTAATCACTCATTTTTTTCAAAGCTATCAACGAATGCCGGTAATTATATTCGTGTCAAAAATACATTTAATAATATATTCAATTAAAATTCGTAAATGTTATGTATTTATTTATGAATCGATTTCAGTTAAAAATCAAATCAAGTTTAACAATTGGCTTAAATTTGTTGAATTTTCAACAAAATTAAACTATGAATTTAATGCTTTTCTTAAGTGAGAAAACTTTCGTATTCAATGTTTTTCATTGAGATGAACCCATCCTTTTAACAGAGATCTGATTTTATTTTTATTACTTAGCGGAAGCTTTTAAACGTATTACTTATTCAATAAGAAAGTGTCTCAAAGCTTATCGTTTAGATCTTTCAAAATGAAAAGAAATTCTACTGTAGAATAAAATTTCAATTGAATTAAATATTGGTGAACACAATTATCAGAATTTATTCATTAAATGAATTGAATATTAACAGAAAATATTTTACAATCAATAACACATTTGGCCTCAAATTATCATCATTTTTGTCACTTAAATATTAAGCTCATTGTCATAATTATCAGATTTTCAAAACTTTAAAATTTTGTGAGTCTTTCTTAGACATCAATTGAGTTCAGCATCAATTTTGACTTCAGGCCAATTTTATGAATTATCAGAGTTGTATTGATATAAAAACTAGTTTTTATTTTTCAGTTAATTGCAAATAATTTTTTTACCTTTAAAGTTGTTTTTTGGTCTAATTTAGAAGGAATCCAACCGACAGTTATTGAAATTTCTAATAATATCTTTTCTAATTTCTAATTCTAATTTCTAATTGAAGAAATCTTACATATGATCAAATAGTTAAAAGCTGTTACATAATTAACTGAAATAATATGGTTTCATGTATTAAAACTTTATGCTAAAAAATCTATTACTGATTTTAATTTAGACGCTAATAATTTGGAGTGTTTTTCAAACTGTTGTACGCGTACCTCCGTCGATACGCAAAGTTAAATCCTACAATTTTTAAACTTCTTTATAAAATGTAATAAAAAACGTAAAAGCATTCCTTTCAATTTACGGTTTAGCTGACTCTGTTTTGGCTTCAAAAAAAGAGGAGTTTCCAGAATTATCAAAAAGACAATTAAATATTTGACGCCTTTCACCTAGGGTAACCATACATCCAGATTTCAGCTGAACTGTTCAGATTTTGAGCTTTTTTCAAAAAAAAATCAGTGCTTGGTCCCCCTTTGTTTTTTCTGAAAATAAAAATTTATTCAAAATTTATCCTTTGGTCCCCCCCCCCCCTTTGATTTTCAAAGCTGTCTGGATTATGTCCAGTTTAGGAATACATTAGATGTATTAGATGTATTAGATGTAAAAGTCACCCTACTTTTACCATAAAATATTTATGTGTAAGTGGTTGTTTTGCTCTCTTAGCACTCAAGACAAAATATCGTCAAAAATTAAACGCTAAAAAAGACCTAAGATTGAAACTTTTAAAAATAGTTCCATATATAACAAAACTATACCTGTCTGTACCTCACACTAATGGCATATATAGTGATAATACATATTTTAATCATAATCTCTATCATTATTATTAATTAATATCTATTAAAAATATTTAAAATGATTTAAAAACTATTATTTTCATAATTTATAAGAGGGTACTTACGATACCCAATAAAGTTTGAGAGCCGCTGATTTAGTGAATTATTTTAGTTTTAATTAATGCCAAAATTTTGACCAAAAAAAACTATTATATTAAAGGCAGTGAAATTTTAATAAAAATCAGTTTATTTAAATAATTAAAATTCTATTTAGGTAATAGATTTCGGGACTAAATATATCTACAGAGTAAATATGATTAAAAGTTCATATGACAAACCAAAATCCACTCCAACCAATGATTTATTTATCTATTCATTAGCTTAGACTGTATGAGACCAACTCATGGCGTAATGCTTTTGAGTCTAACTTTAATCGGCGCTCATTGACTGGTAGACCAATAGTTTTATTATTTAATGAATTACAAGTTTAAGTTCCTGGAAAAGAATTAAATGGTTTATTTTGTTCACTTAAGATATGATGTAAATGAACAAAAATATGCAAATTAATAAATCAAACACAAAACTCTACTAAATATTCTGCACATTTTTGTGAATTTTTCACTATTTACTTATATTGGTTTGGAATAAAACTCTAAAGAAGCCATGTTTCGCATATAAACTTTGGTAATTCGTAAGTACAGTAGTTATAATAGTAAAAGAACTCCTCATTTTGAATGTATGACTTAAGCTTAGAAAAGCAACAGAAATCTCATGACATTAAAATTACAGAAGTATTTGAATACTAAAGAGCAAATGCTGCAAAAAAGCATTTTCAGGATAACTTCAAAATGATTTTATTTTTAAAGAAATCTGCAATCATTATATATGCTGTTTGAGTGATTAGCCTAACAGTCCTTTTTAATTTATTATTTCTTGTTTCTATTAATTCTAACAAATATTCTATTATAAAATATAAATCTTATCTTTTGAGTTTAGTTTTAAAAAAGCAAAAAAACCATAATTGCTAACTATTATTAACTATTAACGCTTCCAGACGTCCCATCCCTATTGAACTCTTTATACCTAAGAGAAGGATTATTCCTTGACATATAAATGACCGGAAAATTGCATTGATCTCTGGCTAAAATTAAGATAACTCAAAATTGAAATATGATTATGATCTTATTTTGTACCGAAAAAGTATTACTATTTAATTCTAATTAACGAATATGATAATTATTGCTGATCAGCAATTGGCTGGTTTGTTATCTCAAAAGAATACAAACTAATTGCTGAATGAACCAATACCATAACTCATTCAGAACATCAACATAAATATTAAATGTTCTCAATTCAATTGATTGATGTATCAAAATCTCTCAAAAGATCTCAACAATACTTTGTAACAATGAAATCATTTTCGAGTAATTGAAAAATGTCTTTTGTAATTAATGAAGAAAAGTTCTAAACTATCGACCGATCCATAGAACGGTGAACAACACAAAAGCCCTGCGAAAAAGAAGTATATCAATAATATTTGAAATAGAAAAGGATCAATAAAACTAATTCAATACATTAATGTGTTTGAACCTCAAGTAATAAATCAAATTTAATTAGGATTAGAGAAGTGGACAAATATAAAATTCTAATATGAACTTTTGCTACTTTAATACTGTACAGACTAATGATGTTCATAGGTTGAGCTCGAAGAATATTTTTGAACCTTACTCTCGAACTATAGAGCCTGAAGAGCCTGTAATCAAAAATTTGACTTTAAATTACAGTAGCTTATTATTTTGCATTATTTGAATTTATTATTTCATATAACTGTAATTCTTAAATTACTTTTGTTTACCTTTGATTACTGTAAAACCAAACTTTTTTGGTTAATTCAGAGTACATTAGTTTTATTTGAGTAAATATTCGTTAATTAAATGAATGAAGAATATAAATGAAACTGTATTAAGAGAGCACAATGTTGTACATAACATAAAATAAAACATAAGATATTATTAAGTTCTAGAGAATAAACCTCTCAGTCCGAGGTTGAGTTGTTAATGAGTAGCCATACATAGACTTTATTTCATGGTTCGCTAGGCTTAGGCTTCGAGTTTACGAGCCTATGGACATTAGACATAACTGTGGTTCACATCTTATTGTTTACTTCTATCGATAATTACGACACATAATATGAAACTTGGATTTTCAGAATTACTATAAAATTTTTATATATTTATATATACTTCGAGAATTAATTATTTGAATTTAACAGAGTTTAGAATAACAGCTAATTATATAAGACCTAAACCTGTTCTATTTTTATACTTTTGTTAACTCGATCACTAAACTAAGCATAAAACATAGAAAACATACTGTCTATGCTTTACACCATTAATTCAGTGGCATAAAACACTGACCAGATTTGAGTTTGGCTTTGGCTTTCTGAACACGTATCTCCATGTCTTCATTTGTTTGTTTGACTTATTCGTAAACTATATCTCTCTTATGTTTATTTTTTATTCAATTTAAAATAAGAAAAGATTCATTTCTGACTTTGTAAGCTTAAGGACACACAAAATCACAACTTATTACTCGAGATATTAATAACATTCCAGAGAAAAACTGAGAAAAATTTTCAGCTCAAATCATTGCTTGAACTTTTAAATTAAGAATTTTTTAAGTCTACAAAAACTAATGTTAAGTTAAATTAAGTCAACAAAATATAATGTTATAATAAAGAAATATTTAATATGCCGAAGAATACTATAGATTGCTTTGAGTGAGAAGAAAAAGTCTAGAATATTGGGTGTGTTTTGTAGCATTTCAGTTCAATTATACCGGCAGTTTGGCGCTAGTGATGTATGAAGTTGTCCCTCAGGGAACTCATGAATACTATCTATTCGCCCAAATAGTTTTGAGTCTAGTTTTAGTGCAATCTCCGCTTTTTGTATTAATAGAAGGGTAAGGGTATTACCAACTATTACAACCCGGCATAAATGTATTGTTATTTTAGTAATAAAGTGCTTTTTTGTTAACTATAAATATACTGTTATTCAGGAAAAAACACTTTAGGGACTAATTGTTAGTTTTATTTCTATTTCTGAATATTTTCATTTTCATTATACAAATCCCTAAATAAGCAACAATTATAGATGTGTTGTAAAGTATTATATTGCAAATTATGTTTACTATAAAAATATTCATTCAATAAAAAAAGGTTTACTCAATACTTCGTAAAACCCTTAAGTTTATCATATATTTTATATCATCTTTACTTTTGAGTTATATAAAAAAACAGATATTACTAAAATATAATACTTTCAAATAAACTAAATTCATAAACCAGTATAAGTATAGGATAACGTTGATTGTGTTGTCTGTAGTCATTTATTTGAAGCTATATTATCGGACTTACTCTCACTCTTTGTAAAATTTATATACGAGTATCTATTTCTTGAATAGAGAAAAGTTTATTCAAGCATTAAAGAAAAATCGCATTTCCAATAAAAAAAATAATATACTGTACTAATGGTGTTCATTTAATTGCATGCGGGCCAATATTTTTATTTTTATACCAATTATAGATTAAAAACAATTCATTCTATATATAAATATTTTTTAATTATATTTACATTTTCTTTATCGAATGTTTTAATTTCTATGTTATTAATAAAAATTAAAAAATCTTATTTGTTATCACCAATAAGTGTTATTTGTTAAGTTTAGATTAGAATAACAGCACAGGTAGCATTTTTGAATTACTCGTTGACTATGTTGTATTTTAAATAAACACTCTATTTTGAAATATTTAGAACTTTAATAGGCTTATAAGTTAAAGTATTGTTTCAGATTAGGTTCCGATTTATGTTTAACCCATGATTAAGCGTTAGTCAAACTTTATTTAGAAACATAATATTATTTTCAACAGTACTTCATATTCAAGCCGACCAAAGCAAAAATTGCAGTCGTATTCAACGCCACTAAACCTCAACTAAATTCAAAACGATTTGTGATAAATCCTGCCCTAAGCATCACAACTTTTTCTTATTATATACTGTGTGTTACTCTTTCTTGAGATATATTGAATAAAATACAGTATTTGGAACTCTAAGTCTGATACAAATTCAGTACTTTTTGTTTGAAAAATGGCCCATAAGCCGAAAATAAGTGGAGTTCACTGGTCTATACAATGTTACTTTCATACATTATATTACTATATATTCTATTTGTGCACAAAGAGAAACTTTGAATTCTTGTTTTTAATACACATTTTTGTACTTTGCTTTTCAGTGTTACAAATGGAAATTTTTTGAAATATTGAGTCAAAGATTACTTTTCACAATAAAATTATGAGAACCGAATAGTCCTCTAATGGTTTGAAGTGTAAAATATTGTATTTAACAATTTCAGTGATGCATTCTTACTTTTAAGACTAAATTTGTATTCTATTTTAAAAGCTGCTCAAAGTTTTAGATGTTTATCATTTAGTAATCATTTAGCATTAATGTTTCTTTGAGAAAAACACATGTCTTTTAATGTTATTGACATACTAAACAATTCAAGCTTAAGACATAGGATACTAAATTGCATTTTATCTCATAAGATGGAAACTAATCAATTAGTTTTATTCTTTCGGAGATGGATTTGAGTATCGGTTGTGCTGTAACAGAGTTTTGTGATGTCTGTATACTTAAAAATAAATGTTTTGTAAAATAAATATAAAGCTCTAAATGAAAAAAAGTTAAACAAAATATCGGTTCAAAAGCTGTTTATTTTAAGCGAATAACTTAGTAATACTTGAATTGCTTTTCAAGTAATGAAAGTTTATCAGTGCAAAAAACCATTTTTGTTTATTTTAAGATTTGTTGTCAAATGCAATTATTTTTATTATTTATTTTTCGTCAATTTTAAAGCTGTTTTTAACTTATACTTATTTTCAGCGCTCAATATTTACTCACTTGAAAACCTTGTTAACCAATTAATATATTTCTTCTAAAAAACTCAAGACTAAAGCTCAAGTGTCAAACTTGAAAATGTATTGTTATCTCTTCTTCAAACATATCTTATATATAGAACATTTCCTGAATGGAAATCTAAATATTAAGTATTAATATAATTAAATTTCTTTAATTCTTTTTAATAAGTTTATTGACTGAAATTAAATTAATAAGTTTACAATTTAATGAAGATTGAAATATCTAATTAAAGCATTAAAATTGAGACACAATAAAAGCTTTTAGTTAAAGTAAATGCTTATGAAGTTGTTTTATTTATTGAAATAAAGATTCTTTACTGGATTCTACTTTTACTTACAAGTTAGAAACTATTTCTACTACTTTTCTCTTTGTTATATTACTATCTTTTCTTCTATCACTCATAAAATAAATTCATTCCATTTAACAGAATGTAAAATAAAAATAAGTTCCATAACCAGACCCGAGATAAATGAGGAATTGGCGGGTTTTAACCTTACTAATGATCTTTCCATTGATTGAGTGAGAAGACATATCAAAGAGAGGTGTATTCATAATTTTGGGCTCTAGATTCCAGATTAAACCCCGGTTCGGATATCTTAACCTATTATCCCTATTCAGGATATAATCTCCAACAAACTTATGATTTCAAATTTCAAATTTTCTTTTATATCTCAAAAATGATGCGAAAGTAAGTTTTAGTATATCTTAATTAACAAACACAATACATAAATCTATAATAAGATAGTAAAATAGATGTCTTCACTAAAGGTTGTGCATAAAAAAGCTTAAAAGTCATGCACTAATTAGGTTATACTCAAATCACGATCTAAATTGTTCTGGTACTTTATTGTTAATATTATGTTCTACAGTATGAGCATTTTATTGAGCTACAGACCCATCCATTCATACATAATCACTCATAAGTAATTTAAGTGAATTTGAGTGAAGCTCTCTTTTTTGTCCTATTGGTATTAAACTTAATTATAATTAATTGAAATGTGAAAAATAGTTTTGTAAAGATTTATATTATCGGTCACCGATGTAATAGTTATTCTTAAAAAAATAATGTGAAGAATTCTTAAGGAAACCATTAAAACGATGTTTATTATTAAAAAATTCATTAAATGGAAGTGTTTATTTTTTGAACATTTTTTAATGTAAATCCAAGTTAACCGTTAATCCCAACCCATTTTAAGTACCGAAAACCGAAACCATAATTTCCGAAACTCTTTTCACTTTCTTAGTATTAATAGTGGTCAGACAAAAACTGTTGCAATAAAAGTAATAATGGGTATTATTTTTATTGTATAATAGATCCACTCGTTTAATACATAAATTCTATGAGAACTGTAAGCATTATTATCGAAATAAAGTGACCGATAAAACGAGAAATAACAAAAACAGTGTTAAAGTCTGTTGTCTTAACTTTTAATCAATCACTGAAATAACTGACGAAAAGAAAGCTCCAAAAAGCAAAAAAATATTACCACTCATTTTTAGTCTTTTAGTTTAAAACTTTATCCTCTGTTTATATTGTTGGTGTCTGTCCTCATATCTGGGCGTTTAATCATATTCTCAGTGTTAAAGCATAGCTCACTGGTTATAGCGCACTGTCATTTCCACTAAATGTTGTCTCGATTCTACTTCAGGATAGGGTCTTATAGCCTGATATATCACTTTTTGACCCATTTATATGTTCACAATATGTTCGGGTAAAAGATAACCCAAAAGCTCGATTAGCAGCTTATAACTCATACGACTGGAACCAGAAAAGTGTCTGCTTTCTCCTCAAGCGTTTCCACTTTGATATACTGTGTATTCAGTTGCGAATACGACTGACTTATTTTCTGTTTGCTTATGAATCGTGCCTTTCATTGAGCAAAAATCATTTTAGCCCTTTTGCACAAATATAATCCCTATTGTTATGCTATCAGTAAATCACAGAATTATGAGAAGGCTATACCACCAAAATAAGACTTAATAAACCAAAATTTGAGTATTGATTAGTGTTGTATTGATTCAAAAATTTAGTTTCATTTCCAGTTCCAGTTCCTGAAATAGTTTGAGTTTCAGTTCCTGGAACTGATACATCAATAGTATTCATCTGAAAAAAACAAAATATTATTTTGAAATCAAAATCTGATGGAATATGATATCCTCTCGACTTCCATTATAGAATCTGCAATCATATAATGATATTCGTAAAAAAGTTGGTTATTCGACACTTAGATCTGACTGACTATAGCGTTATGTAGCGTCAATTTCTAAGATATTCCATTACACTTTCATGCAATCACAATCTACTGTTTAGAATCATTGATAGATATCAATACCTGTGGGCAAATTCAGGCCTGTGGGCAAAAAAATTTGGAAAAATGGAGAAACATAAGTTGATTATGATTTAATTAAATATTTTAAAAATAAGCCTACAATCATTTCATAATAATAAATAGCAACATACTGTACTAATGGTCATTCTTATTTACTCCATGTAATGTTATACTTAGCGAAAGTATTTGGTCCAAAGGGATTCATTCAAACTTTTAATAAAAATCAGAGATTGTGTTTCAATGCAATAAAAAGGTCTATTGAAAGATAGCTTCTTATAGTAAGTTAATAGACGTTCTCTCTCACTGTAATTAAATCAATACCTCTTTGCTATTATGCTATTATTGAGAAGAAATCAAAGCTGAATAAGACGACAAGTTTGTGGTCTTATAACCAGAATTTATTATAATTATTACAAGTCGTAAATGATAGAATGCAATCAATTCTCTATATGAGAACATCGGCCACTTTATAGAGTGAAAAGATATATAAAAGTGTTATAGTGTTGTCCTTTTATAAATGATCTCATTAATAAAGCCTTATATTTGTCTATTATCCTATTGTTTGGAAGAGTATTTGATGTTTAAATTCTATTTTAAATTTAAGTCTCTTGTCTTCTAGTCTTCTGCGCTTAAAGGCTTTTGTATTTTTTCTCGTTTATTATGTTTTAAGGCTAAAAAAGAAAGCGAATGATTGAATCAGTCGTTCGAGTTTCCTTTGATTCTCCCTTTCCTTATATAAAATTAGCAAATCCTTAGAGTTTTATAATCAATGGTATAACTAGAAAACTTCCTAATTATCGATTCATTCCATTTTTGAGGTATAATTTTTTGTTATGTGCAACAATAGTTCTAACTCTTTTTATTAAGACTACAAATATTTTGAAGGCCTTCGTAAAATATGAATGAACTAAATAGTAATTGACTCTAATTTACTGTTTTCATTCCATACTTTTCAGTCTTTATTATTAGGAGAATACAAAGTCTGAATTGAGAGAAAAGATTTGACTCATTAAATAGAGGGATAAATACAATTCATTTAATTTAATTGAATAATCTATAATACGTTTCAATAATTGCAATCATGCATATGAAAAATTATTAAACATACAATTCGAAGAATATTACTATAAATAAGGGTTATATTTAAC
>JAQGAM010000388.1:0-13409 GCA_034697665.1 Nanhermannia comitalis
CCAATCGACCCAAAACCATTGGATGCACTACCCAATTCCAACTATACAAGAAATAAATAAAACTTAATTTATTCATATATGAGGGCCTATGGGCAAAAGTTATTATACAATATTTAATGTCCACTTTAGTAACTATCTTTTAAAATAGGTTCTATCCAGAAAGCTGTGACAAAGCAGACAGCCCTCCAGGTTTAGCCCCCCTTTGATTTTCAGGGATTTTTGAAGATTCAGAAAAATATGCTTTGTTCCCCCTTTAATATTTTTATACCTCCTGGATTTGACCTGTTAACCGTATTGACCAATAATTTATAAATAATGAGATAGATAAATAAAAAATCAAAGGAACTTAAATGCATATTTACCAATATGTAATTGAATCTAGACGACACCCAGCAAAATAGGGAGAGCTGGGAGCCAAATATATATTAATCATAAATAGAATTTATATGTATATAAGTTTAACTATATAGTTAAATAACAATAAATTATATTTACATTTGGTGTCCATTTTAAAAAACAGATATGATTCAGAGATAAAAATATCTTTTCATAGTTTTTTATAGTTTGTCATAATTTTATTTAAATAAAGTTAGAATTTTTCGGTTAATGAATTTTATACAATATTCCTTAATGGTAAATTTTTTATATGTATCGATTAAAACGTATATTATTTAGACGTTATTCAAAAGATTGAATATTTTTTCACTTTCGGTGCATGGTTTAAACATAATAAAAATGTAATTGAAATAATGTTTGCGCTTATAATGGCAAAATATTTTTAACTGAATAAAATAAAAGATATAAATCATAGTTAACATCTAATACAATATTTGGAAAGGACATTAGAAATGCTTTACGTTAACACCAGTCACGTACATGTGCACTCATAGTTACCCACAGTGTCTCAAAATTAAAAAAAAAAATTTTTAAATCAAATTTTTCAATAAAAATCTTAATTTTGTTTAATATATCCTAAATCCAAGTTTTTTTGGTCGTCGTACAACCCTATTGCTTAAAGTGGCTTTTTTATTTGCAACGAAAAATATAACTTAATACCTATTTTAATCTAACAATACATAAGATATAAGGTTATAAACTTTTGGCTTTATTTAATTGGCAGAATATTGGCTTTATTTAAATGATTTACGATATACAAAAAATTTTTTTGACTCACTTTTACAGCAAGTCTTGAATTTGGGTCTTCTTCTGAATTGATTCTCAAAACAATTTGATATAATATTTTCACAAATCTTCTTAATGAATGATCAATACTAGAAGTTGAGAACAGGAAATATAATAGAAGTGCAGTGTTAAGTATTTCCTGTATTGTATCTGAGAGATCATAATCAACCCATTGCTCATTCATAAGCGCTAATATGCATTCCTCTGACAAATACAGGATCGACCAAAACATTACAATATAATTAAAGCCAGCGATTTGTTTGAAGCATAATTCAAACCTTTTGAATTGTTTTATATAATTAGTGAACCAGATTTCAATCAATTTTACCTAGAGTTGCAAAATATTACATTTAGTATAAATTTAGTGTAAATTTATTATTAAATTTATTATAAACTTATTATTTAATTTTGTGGAAATTATTAAATTTTAGTGTCTTCAGTGAAAATTGTTCATAGAAATTAGATTAATAAACAAAATTCAAAAATTGTTATCAATTGAGTATAATAATAGATTACTAGAAAAATAAATTTTAAAGAATTTTATATTTCAAAGAATAATATACAGTAGAGGCGAGCAGCTGTCCACGTCGGGCTCGGGCGGGCCATACTGGGACCAAAAAAAGAGTCGGGTTCGGGCGTGCCAGACTTTTCGAGCTGTCGGGCTCGGTCGGGCTGGGCTGTATGGTCAAAAATTTCGGGCGGGCCGGGCCGACGTTTTTAGACCAATGCTCGCCTCTAATATACAGTTTTAGAATTAGGAGAGCATAACATTCTGTGAATTTTAATATTTTACTCTAATTTTATATTTTACACTAAATTTTGCAAAAATAAATTTAATACTAAAAGTTTTGAGCTTAATATCTAATTTTACCTGATTTAGATTTGGAAGTTTACCGTTTTTGCATTCTTCTAATAATAGTTTAATGTGTTTAATAATTCTGCGAATTTTGAACCGATAAACCCATGAAAGAGATATATAAAAAGATAGTATAACAGCAAAAACTAATAAAGATATGGCTCTGATAACGAAAAAAAATCTGTGTTCGTGCCATTGCCATTCATTTGAATTTATAAATCCAGTGTCAATTCTTAGAGAAGAGCTTAAAAAACTGTAATTGGCGAACACAACAAATGTTGCCATAAACGCGAACATTTTGAGAGCACTTAAACGAATTTTGCACACATTGGGCACATCATTGGGCATTTTACCAAATTGTGGCTCAACATCTATTTCTTTCACCATTTCCCTCAAAATTTTTCTTTTCCACCACAATATGTCTAACCCGACAGCGCCGGCCGTACATAACACCAAAGAGAAAATTAAATCTTTATTGTGGTTAAAATTTTTATCGGCTGTATTCAAATAAACTAGACTGCAATCAGCAATTAGACCGCCGTTTATAATAAGCATAATTGAAAATGCGGCCAATTTGTTAAGTTTACTTGGGATACATTTTTCCTGGGATTCAATTCTCCATAAGCCTGTGGGCCCACCAATAAATCTTAGCATAAATAGAGTTGGCTTTAAAATTGTATAACAGCAATTAGTGTTGGGGCTCATTTCAACCTCAACTACGTTTATAGTATTTGTTTCCATTGTTTCACTTAAAACAAAAACTTTAAATGGCATAAAAATCTATTTTTTATTAAAATTTATTTTCTGGAAGCTTTTGCTAATATTAAGTACATGTTTACTGATTACGATAAGAGGTATTGAGTAGTTTTTAATGTATATTCAATTGGATAATAAATATACTTAAGCAAAGTTCTCAATTACCTTTCATTATTGCATAAGGTTTTTAATATGCTTTTAATCTAATGTAGGATTTGTTAAAATAAGAGGTAAACAAATAATAAACACATTTTGATCTAATTTTAATAACTACTGGTGTTTACACTTTGATCTTTTCTAAAATATTCATATTTTTGCTGATAAATGTTTCAGATAAAAGAAAATGTTTTTTGATATCATAATTATAATGATATTGTATTTGTTTGTAAGGTACGAGACAAAAGTCTGTTTCAAACTCAATTTTGCCATAATTTTGTTAATTTTTATCTAATTATTATTTATAGTAATATGAAAATAGCATAAAACCATAGCTTAACAACTCTTTTAAGATTAACAGTACTCGAAATTAATTTAAAAATTCTGATATTTTTATAAATTAATTGATATTAAAATAACTGATAGACAAAAGTCTGTTTCAAAAATGAGAATCAAAATTAAATCAATAAATTTAATTAAATAAAAGCATATTTAGTATCCAATTGGATATCCTTTAGATTTAATGATAAGTGATAGTCGTTTTGGAAATGATTCGACTAAATCTTGCAATAATCTAATCGGTAATTCATTCCAAGTCTTTCGAAGTGCGGCTAAGAATCGGGTCTTATTGACTCTTTCGGTCACAGGCACTGTCGAGTAAAGAATAAACCAAAAATTTTCGATCGGATTAAAGTCCGGTCTCTGTGGGGCCCAATCCAATAGTCGGATATTGTTTTCGTTATAGTAATCCCTGGCCGCCGGCGCGGAATGTATTTTACATAAATTCTGTTGTAACACAAAAGTGTCCGCCAAACGCATAATGTCTGCACTAAACTGCAAATGGCATTCAAGTAGTTCTCTATACTTGTATTGGTTTACTTTGCCCTCGAGGAGGACCAATGACCCGACCCCGTAATACGAGAAACATTGCCAAAGCATTAGAGAACCGCCACCGAACTTGGCCGTAGGTTTAGTAAACCCTATTTGATATCTTTTTTCGGGTCTTCAATAGACAATAACACGTCTACGCGCGTGCATAAGTTCAAACTTCTCATCCGACCAAAGAACTCATCTGAACCATTTGTTCGGGAAAGTGGACAACTTTTTAGCCAACTCTACTCTTTTCTTTAGATTACTCGATAACACATACAATACTATGGCCGCAGAGCGTGGGTTAAGTCCGCGATCTTTCAATCGTCGAGTTATGATTTTGGTCGATATGTTTAAATTCAGGTCCAATTTAATAACTCGTGGACTCTTTTTCGGAGATTTTACGGATTTTAAATAGATTTTTAAGTCTTCTCTACGAGTAGTCTTACGCGTGCGACCACTTCAAGCCAAATCATTAAAAGTTTGATAAATTTTAAGCTCTTTTTTAATATTTGAAATGCATTGAGTGGTTATACTATAGCTTTCGGTAATTTTTTCGCTTTTTGGTTACTGTCTAACCGAAAAATAATGTCCTAACGCTTGGCGGGTGTTCAGTAATTGTTAACTCTTTCTAATATTTCATTAGTATAAGTAAAGTCATATTTAATATAAAAAAAATTGTACTTAATTATCTATTAAAGACTTACTTCATTTTAAATACTGTTATTTTATTGATTTGATGATTAAATTAGACTTAATTTAACTCAAAACAAGTTTGAAACAGATTTTTGTTTGGTTATCAAATGATTTAATTGTAATTAACTTTTTAAAGACTACTTTTTAGTGTCTGAAAAGTTTAGCAACACTTTTACAGTATGTAATCTATAATTGTATATTAATTCTATGCCATCTAATGAATTAATATTTAAATTATTACAACAAATGAGCTAAAATTAAATTTGAAACAGACTTTTGTCTAGTACCTTAAATTACCTTAAATTAAACACTCAAAACTATTACACAACACTAATTCTTACTTGTTATAAAACAACTTATAAAACTATAATTGACGTACGCAACAAATGTTGACACGAGTACCAGGTTTAGTGAATTTGAATACAGGAGAAAATCCGGGAGGTATAAAATCAATGGGGTGGTCACCCAAGGCATATTTTTACAAATATTTAAAATTCTCTAAAATATCGAAGAAGGGACCAAGCTATCAGTTATGCAAGATTAGGCACCCGTAATGTTGACATAAATGCGAACATTTTGATAGCAATTAAACGAATTTTTTAGACATTGGGCACTCAATCATTCATTTTTGTTCTAAAATAAACAAATTCTTTGTTAAAAATGCATTTTAACTCATTAAATTTAATGAATTTGTGCTCAGTAAGTGCTCGGTGATCGAGCACCTTCAAAAAGCGAGCACCTAGCACTTCGTTTTCTCCGAGCACAAGCACGAGCACTGAGACTATCATTACTGGTTATGACTAGAGAAACAAAAGATAAGTTAAAATTATGTTAAAGTATGAAATAGTGAAACCAGAGTGAAACATACCCTAATAGCCATATTTATTATAGTTCTATTAAATAATGAAATGACTACAAACTTATAAGGGTATGTTTCATTATTTTCTAACTTAACATATTTTTAACATATTTTTTGTTTCTCTCGCTATGACATATCATAGCATCAATAATTTAAAGTTATAATCAATTAAAAAAGTCTATTTATTTAAGTAAAAAGTGGTATAAATCCTATTGTGAGTCTAAACATATAGATCTAACATCAAAACCTACACATACACTCCAATGAATGTATAAAATTTAAACAAGCATTTAAGTAAAATAACTTGTATAAAGTGAAATTAAAATCCTTAAACTAAAAAACTTTACTATATTTTAAAATGTAATTGATTAAAAATATATCTGTATAAAAATCAAAAAATAAACATATATCATATTTGTTTAATTTAATAAAAGATTTATTTATTTAAATTTATAAACTTATTATAATTTGAAAGAAAAGCATGAATCACATTAAAGATTCTGCATTAAAAACTTTCAATTAGGTGAATATTACATTAATCAGCAAACAATTAAAATGTTAATTATAACGAAAGAATTAGTTAAATATCTTCACCATTTAAATGCATACACATTGATAATTAGCATCACAATAGCCACCATAGTGTCCATTTGCCTTTAAAATAATATAAATTAAATCTGAATTAAACTACATAAATATTTTATTAAATATATACTTCAAATACATACACTACAACCCCACCCACAGCTATCGTCACACGCATTGACTGTTTTAAATGATTTTAATTTTTGAAAATTATTATTAATTTTATTTTCATAACGGGGTGTAAGATAAAATCCGGACTAAGTTTATAGCATAAAAACTGTGACTTCGAATAATTATTTTTAATTGAATAATGTGTCATTTTGAAGGTCACATATTTGGCTATAATCGATATGATTTGTAATTGTTTACAATTTATTTTGTATTAATTATGACTTCTAAACCAGAGGTATTGCTTGAACGGGTCGTGACATTTTGTCTAAAACATAATCAAAAGTTTACACATTTTACTGTCAAACATTGCCAGAAAGTATAATTGCACTCTAAAACAGCTCTAAAAATGAAATGATATTTATCAAAGAAGAGAAATATCAAGAAATAAGACAAGAAATGACTCCAAATTATGATAAAATCAAGAAAACTGAGGTTAAAAGAAAGTGTTCATTTCATTACCATTACTTTCTATGGGATTACGTTGTTTTACAAATATTGACGACGAATCGACGAAATTTTTGGATATCTTTGTTGGGTCGTTAACAAGAATGGTTAGAAAGAGTAAAAGACTAAACAACTCGAAAATATAATTAGGCTTTGTTTTATAAAATACGACCCGAATGCTGTCAAAAAGTTTTTTGATAGTGTCCGAAAGCGGATCCGGAAATATACATAAGATGGACAATTAGCTATCGTTCATTTATACCGTTTAATTTGGTATATAATGTAGTTTCTATAATCAAATTTTCATCAATTTATATTTTATTAGACTTTAGAAAATTCAAATTTAATCCATTCCCGATTTTATCTTACACCCCGTTAAAATATGAAATTCCAGAAAAAAAAATCTTTTTATAAACATACAGGTTAACACAGCTTAACTAATCTTTACTTAAGTTATTTCATAATACTTGGAGAAATTATGCTTTAATTGGGTGACATTTGTTTGTCCCATAAAACTCTTCACTCGTTTTACCTGAAAACATAACTGCTTTCAGTTTTATTTGTAGAAAAGCAAAAGTACCCGATCTTTGTGACAATAACCCGCAGTAATATTTTTAAAAGTAAAAATTTTGATTTGTCGTATATCCCGCTCCTGTTTTGCTAATATTTATTCATTTGAAATGTCAATTCTTCACATGAAATATTCAAATAAAACAGGTTATTGTGTGTATTTGAATGCAAATATCAATTTAGTGCATTTTTATTATGTTGTTTTTATAATTTTTTAAATATTTTAGTATCAATTATTGTACAAATAATGGGATTAGAAAAGTTTTACTGCGGAGAAAAATCGCAGTATTACCCGCTCTGTCGCATTACCCGTACCCCTGCTTTTTGGTGTAAAATTCACTTTAAACTCAGATAACCCGCGGATTATTGTCACGAAAATGGGGTATTTAGAAATAAGAACGAGTAAAAGGCAAAAGATTAGAGTAAATTATGGGAAATGTTTAGATTAAATATGTTCATTATTAGGTCAAAATAAAACTTAATAAAAATTATTTTTTTAATAACTTTTTAAAAGTCATTCAAATAAAAATCTTTCAATCTATTGAATGTTAAGTACAGATAAGTATGAAGTTTATTATCATTAAATACACTCACGTATGAATTTTAGACTTATTTTAGATATAAGACGACATATAAGGCCATACATAAAACCAGAATTAGAATAATTATTATCTATTTATAAAAGCTTTTCTAAAAAGAAATGCACATTAATTTGGTTTTGAAAGAAGGAACCTAAAACCCAGCGGTGGGGCAAAGGAGGCTGTAGGTCCACCTCATTATTTTGGGAAATTCATTAGCTTTGCCAACAGTACCGAAATGGCAGAGACAGAACTTCTGTGTTCCGGCCGAAGGAAGTTCTCATTCCTTGACAAACAACGGTAGGGGAACAGTGTATGTGGGACTTTTCGAAAATTGATTAAAGAATTTATTATCTGATATGAAAAAATAGACTTTAAACTGTTAATCGCGAAGGGTTTACAAAAAAGTACGGTTTACCCATACCTTCAAATGGGTATCACTGTCGAAGGCGATACCACAACCTCATAAAAATTTAGAAAATTAATTCTCACATTATATTTGTTTAGCATATAATAAATTGATTTATTTTAAGAAATAAAAAAATATTTAAACAAACTTTTTGCCGATTTTTTGCAATAAGCCGTACAATACTTTTAAAATTGTTGAACGTGTCGAACATTATTAATCAAAAGTAAACAAAAATCGAACTTTTACTCAGTTCATAAACTTAATGCCATAATTACAACAAACGAAGTGATCACCGATGAGTCCAATTGTTAGCTAAACCTTAAGCGCAACCAAAATATATACTAAAAGCATAATTTCAATTGATTTGAGGCATTTCATTAAATTCATATCAATATAAGAAACGCAAACCTAATATTTTTTTAACTTTTATACCTTTTATAACTTATTGCTAATTAAAATATACTTTGTATTGAAGTGAATATCTATTTCAGTTTCAAAAAGTAAACCCTTAAGTCATTTTTTACAATAAATTGATAAGTTATATAAATTATTCTATTGTTAAACGAAATGCTTATTAAAATTTTAAACCTAAACACATCGCAACAAATAGTTTACACAATAAATCTTAAAATTTCGCTTAATTTCAATCTGATTTGTAAAGTTTGATGAGTTTTATTCATAAGTTTTATAAAATCTAAACAGGATTTTGAAACATTTAAATGCATACAAGAAAGAAACACATTTAATATGAATTGATATGTTTTAATAAAAATATGTAATTATATTCGTTATTTTGAATTCAATTGATATTAATTTAATATTTTTGAATTTTTTTCTAATAGAAGTCAATTAATTTAATCAATGATAAGTCAGTAGTCTTTGAAGATATTTATGTAATAATATGACTGACTATTTAATATCTAAACCTTAAATGAATTCATGAATTCTTTGGCTCAATAGGAACTTGATATAAGAGCTATCCATATAACAAACTAATAGATCACAACTCATTATAATTGATGACTTCTTCAGCTGACTTTTGTGAAATGCATTCTCGCACTGATTGCAATATTATCCTTAGTCTACGGTCTAAGGCTATAAAGTGGGCATCACTGAGCACTGGATTTACGGGATCTTTCGATAGCGATTTCTTCATAGAATCTGAAATAAAATCCATATCAAAAATGAATTTAATTTTAATAATTAAATATTGAGTAATAGAATAGATAAAATTTAATCAAACTTTTGAATACCACTTAATCTTTCATTTCCTTCACTGAAACTCAACAGCCGTCGCAAAGTTGACTGTCTTATAGCACAGCATTGAGAAAGTGGTGCTAAAATAGTCAATTCGTCGTGATTGGGAAGACCGAACCTATAAATCAATATTTAATTAATATTTTTTGATCAAAGATTACAATATACTAATTTTTATGATTGCACTAAACAGTTAAGTGATATTCAGATAATTTATAAAAAGTTTACTTTAAGTCAGTTTTAAGAACAGAACTATTACTCAAATTAATTGATTTGTAAATATTGACAATTAGACTATATTTTGCTTTAATTATTGTCCAAAAGTTAATATTTATTACATATCTTACGATATTAACTAATACTATAGTTTTATATTATTTTAATTATTGAAAAATAAGCATTAATTATGAAATTATATGAATAGCTGTAACACTGATACCCTCTTCCGTGATCCAAATGTAAGGGAAAAGTATTATTTCCAAAGTTTTTAAAGGTTTCGTAATGATGTCGATCCATATTTCCAATAAAAAAATCAAGTATTGCCATATCAATGATGTCCAATAGTCTTCGTCCATCGTTATAAGGCGGCAATTTTCTGACAACTTTATCACAATAAGTAGGGTCTGTCTCCCAAACAGCTTTTCTTCTTTTATGGTATGAGCGTCTGTAGGGATGTCTCCATATCTGAGCAAACATTTCATTAACAAACTTCAAATTAACAATATTTTGATAAACATAAAGTTAGTTTATTTAAAAGGTGTTCATATATTAAGGATAGATATTTAATAATCTGGTAAAGATTCCATTTGTTGTCTTGAACAATATGTAGCCAAGAGATGAACTAATGAGTGCTAACAAAATGGGATTATCTCAAGCCATAGATTTTCAATCTATTGATTCCCTGATTAGCAACTCTTACATCAATTAATTTTTAAAAAGTTCTAATTAAAGTATTTGAATTATTGAAATGTGAAATTTATTTAGTTATATGCATACACACACATTGTACAGGTTTGTAATTTTTAAAGATAATAAAAATAAATTCATTTTTAAATTAAGTAGTAGTTAATTATTGAAAATTTTCTAAGTTGATGATATTTTAATTCCATTCGCGACTTAACTTATTCACGGGTTACTTATACGGATAAAATTAAACCATTATTTACGCAAAGTTTGCTATTAGTAGTGAACAAAATAGGCTCGATAACCACGAGCCTGAGCCTGGCGAGCCTAAGCTCGAAATACTTGGAGCCTGAGCTTATTTTGAAAACCATGAGCCTGAGCCTAATTTTGAGTCCCGAGCCTGAGCCTAAACTAAATAATCTAAATCCAGATCATAATCTAAATATCACATGAAATATAATGAAGCTAAAATTAAAAAAAACTTAGTTTGAAGCTGATTTTTTCTGGAAAAGCTTGTTATTCGGGATTTTTCTGGAAAAAGTAATTTCGTATTTATAAACTTTGAAAGTAAGCACCTAATGATTTCATAGCTTAGTATGAAATTTTGTGAGAATTTTTTAGGCTCAGCAGCCTGAGCCTGTAGGCTCGAACAGGCTCTATAGCCGAGCCTAGAGCCTATTTTGATCATTATCTCTGAGAGATTTAAAACAGGGAGTCATAGGATTGAGGTGAGGCTTAACAAAACATGCTTATAATGCTGTATATTTTATTCCTTTTTATGAGAATTTTTTTAATGGTTGTATAAGTTTTAATGAAATTCGCAAAATAAAAACTGCAGTTTGAATATATGTTTATATGTTTTGTCTAAACATTCTTTACATTTCATGAATTGAGACAAGACTTCAGATATAAGTAACACATAGTCATTAACGATAGTAAGATGAGAGCGTTTCGAGGATTCATTTTTATGTGAGTTTCAATAATAGTTAATAAAATATTTAGAAGTGGAATATTCTGAAAAGGCTTCTTTGCTTTTCTACTGTTATTTCAGTATATTCTTTAATTAGGTTTTGAAGGATTTCTCTGTGGTCATGACTACGAATTAAATTTTTTCTGAGAACCTTATTTTTGTATGTAATATACAAAGAACACTCTTAACAATATTAATAATAACATAGCATTACCTTTCTTGGAGCCAATGTTTTAGAAGGTAGGAAAGCGGCAAAACTTCCCTCTAACAAATCTGGGTGACCACATATAGCGTGAGCCGTATCACAGTAATAGCCACATTTGCCATGGAAGCAGAGATTATTTGCTGAAATGATCAAAACACGTAAGTATACACTTTAGTTTACTAACAGTGTTCACTGTTTGGTTTAACATCAATTCAACTTTGTTTTCCTTCTCTTATACTATCTTTTGTTGCGCTCAGATTTTGGTCTTAATGTTTATTACAGTGAATACACTGTATATGCGATCATAACTCTTATGTGAATTTCTTTTCAAGCATAGACTAACTTAAAGTATAAAAGATTCTCACCCGGAGATACAAAAAAGGTTTTCAGCAATTCATCATCCGAGAGCGCATATATCTCGGAAGTCATATTAAGAACCCTTCCAACAACTGGAGGAGATCTTCTAAATCCCAAAATCCTATATAAGTTCAAGAATGGATTTAAGAATACTTAGTCACACATGAGTTAGCAAACAAACCGATCCAAATGAAATGTAGCGATTTCGCTATTATGTCTCTCGTAATCTGTGAAATAAAAATGATTCGGATCTGTCTCCCTATCTCTTGGAAACCTGTAAAAAATTAATTCGATTTATGTTCACTTTATTAAATTCATTGAATAATTAGATTTACTTATATGGTTATCATAATTAAGATCAATTTGAACAAAATTTTCCAAAATCTAATTTTATATTATTTTTATAAATTTATGGCTTGACTTCTTAATAAAATTAAGTGCTATAAGGTTTTTAGACATAATTAAAATTTTATTAAAAAAAATTAAATTAAAATCCATAAAAAAATACATTTGTCAAATGGTTTATATGTAAAATGTTGAAAAAGGCAACGGCTCACTATTACTTTGTTAAAGTATGGAAAATAAAATACAAAAATACATTCTAAAGTGTATTATTGAAAATAAATTATTCACATGAAAATATTCATAGTATATCTGTTCAAAAATATCAATTTATTTCATATTATGATTACTCAATTTTAGTGTTTCACAAATTTAAACTGTTCTCCTTCTCAATAAGCGATAAGAATATCTTTGCAAATACACGTATAGGATTCATATTGAATATGATATTATTTCAACCAATATATGTTGAAATATGAAAATGTTATTTCATGTTTTATCATATTCTAATCCACACAAAGTCTTTATGATAGGCATCAGATCTTACTCAGCTTTTTTGTATGATTAGAAAATTAATATGCTTTCAATGCTGGAATTTATCATCAATTAAACCTTGAAATCATTAGTGCTTAGAATATGAAAGCAATTAATATGTTTTTTATTCTAAAGCTTATAACCCTTAAGCCTTCTTAAGCTATAATCTAATGCTGTTTTCTGGCCTTATTTGCCGATATAATTGATATGAAACTTATTTGTTTTGCTCGTTTAAGTCAAATAATGTAATAGTGATGGGAATCTCACTCCCAAATCGTTGAAATAGGATTGGGATTGTCAAAAATTTCAATCAAATTTGGGTATGCGGTTAAAAATTCTAATGTTTTCATCACTATCATGCAATTCCACATTATTCTATCGTTTTTGTTCTAAATGTTAATTCATTTTTTTAATCGAAATCAAGAATCAAATTATGTTCAAAATCGTCAATTTTAAATAATTCTATTTAAATATTTGAAAGCTAGGGAGTCAGTTATAAATAGGTAGCTAAGTTATATAATTTCTTGATTTTAAATATATTTTATTTATATTTTTTGATAGAAAAAAACAGCGCTTCAATTGTATTATTTTATTTATATTAAACTTCACTATAATTAAATCAAAGAAAAATTATTTTAATGTATTGAAATAATATTGAAAACAAATGACAGCCACGAATGGCAGCCATGAATGCCAGCCAAATGACGAG
>JAQGAM010000389.1:0-13396 GCA_034697665.1 Nanhermannia comitalis
ACATGCAAAACGACGGTATTATTTACCTCAATATCATTTCTATTATCCATAGTCTGATATTTCATCATAAAAGTACCCAAACATTGGTTATTATCTCTGGTGACAAAAATAGTATTATCGGCATTACTATTAATACTATTACTTGCATTTTGATGATCATTAATAACCGAAACATGATTTGTTAATAAATTTTTGTTAACAATTCTCATATCATTATTTTCATCACTGCTGGTATTAATGATAAAATCGCGATAAAGTAATGAATTATTAGTTATAAATGCGTTATCACTGGAGTCGTCAATAATATTTTCATCATTAAAGAAGAGGACACCATCGCATGGAATTACATCCGGGGTCCTATTGATTGAGTCAGACGTAGCAATGCTATCATCACTTGTCTTAGTGTTAGTTTGTGAGAGTTTTTTATTTTTATATTTCTTCTTATTAGAGACTTGTAGTGATAGTCGGCCACTTCGTTCACTACTTTTATCACACTTTCTATTATTTTTATGGCGCAGAAAACACAGTACAATTGTTATTATAATGAGAATTGAAAGTATTATCAGAACACCACTTAATAATGATATCAAAATCACAAGAATTTTATGCGAAGAATTGTTGTCATTTGTCTGTTGCTGTTGTGAATTGGGTGCTATTGGATAGGCCTTAGCTGGTGACTTGACTGATGGCAGCTCGGTTTGAACCATCATTGTTACCTACATTACAGTATATCATTCAATTGCAATCAATTTAGTTAATAAATGCATTCGTTTCATATCAGTATTAATACAGATATGTCTAATGCATTTGCATTCGTACTAAAAATTTGATATCAGTATTGAATTAAATAACTTAAACTTAAAAACATGGAAAGCTTTGTATCACGAGTTAATATAAATTAATAGAGTTATTAACTCTAAGTATAAATAATGAATGGGCTCATGTTAAATGTCATGTTGTAATTTACAACATTTTGATTACTTATAACCTTTTTTTATTAATAACATAATTGTGATTCAGCTCTTCTTATTTGTGAAGTGATGTCTGTTCGACTGTCTTTATAAACTATCTTAATATCTTTTAATATTTTAACTGTTAATGCAATCATTACTCGATTAACTTAAGTGCTTCGCAAGTCATTACCTCTATAGCGTCTACCATTTAAATTATAAATCCGATAAATAGTCTGATCACTTGGTATTTTTTATACAGGTATCTATGAATTCTTTATAAATTCTACTCAAAATAATTGGTAACTTGTGTTTACTATATTTTAAGCAATAAAAATACTTTTTTTCTAATCACAAAAATCTACTGTTTTTCTACTAATATTTGATTTTGCTCTAAATTCGAAAGAAAGTCTGTTAATCCTGAATTCAATGAAATGTTTGTAAAATTTTATTTCAAAGTTTAATTCAATGTAAATCTAAAATGTAGTTTTTCAAATGATAACTTATAAGTAAGGTGCATGTTTTTTATGCTTGTAGTTATCGCCATAAAACTTAAAAGTAAGCACGAATTACATAATTCAAGACGAATAATAGTAATTTTATTTTGCATAAAAATGCATATTTTGGAAGTTTTTGCATATGACATATTTTGTGGTTTTGGCCTTTTCTTGCGTATTATGCGATTTTAAAATAGAATTTCAAGAACAGCACCTTGGTCCCTCCTTGATTTTTTCAAATTTTTGCTGGAAATATATTCTCTTTTTCCTCTTTGAGTTTTATTTTTGTAATTTTTGAAGGAACAGACTTATGCTTCAATAATAAAATTTAAAATGCTGATTTTTAATGGTTCTCCTTTAAACAACAAAATTTTTAATAAAATTTGGCGGGAATTATTTTTTTGGCTCAAGAACTCTTTAAAATAAAAAAACTCTCTTAAAACCTTTGAGTTCTTGATACCGCTCAAAAATTGATTATTTGCGAACTTTTTAATGCATATTTAGCCATTTTTCATGAATAAATGCATATATATTTTTCAATTTTTTAGTGCTTAAAGTCCTATCCTTACTTATAAATAATCAAAGCCATGCCTATGCTCAGAAACACCCGTCTATTACTAGTATTTCAGTATATTTAACCTATTCATCATTAAACCGGTGAATTGAGAGCGGTATTGTATTTATCTATACAGTGCATTGTTTTATTAATATCCATAATTTATTTATAAATTAATAGCAAACTCAATGAATAATTGATTACCTCATTGCTAACCCCAAATGCATTGGACACAAAAACGATGAATTGATAAATAGAACCCGAAGTAATATTAGTCACATTAAAAACAGGTTCAACACTATTTGTTTGATTAATAATAAGTTGAAGATTAGTTGAGTCGCGAACTTCTAAGTGAAAATTAGTGTCTGTCGTAAACAATTGTGAATTTATATCAAAATATTGGCAGTTTATATAAACACTACTAACAGTGGCATTAGTACTACAATCAAAAACTGGTTTCGGAGAACTTTGTCCGCTATCTGTCATATTGAAGACACAGGGATTCAGCCTATTGTTGCCGATTATATTCTCGGCCCAACACGTATAGAGCCCAAAGTCAGTGACTAATTGTGGAATTATAGTTAATTTGCTTCGCAATGATTTACTCGAAACACTTAATCTTCTTCTGTCGTCAATGTTCGCAGAGTTCCAAAAGAATGTAACATTTTCTGGCTTAGCGTCCACTTGACAGAAGATATTTGTCGGATAAGAGAGCGAGGTCTCTATTATTCGTTGTTGAGAAATACATTTGGGAGCGACTGAAATACAGAGCATATTAGAGTTTATTATACTTTATTAGATTCTGACGCTATCAACTAAATAAATCTAATGACTAAATGTTAATTATTGGCTTAAAGTTTAATTTATTTAAATTAAGATTTATATCACTTTCATGAAAGAATTTAATTTTACTCTTTTAACAAATTAGAAAAAGTGAAACATTATTCCGAGACATAAACTAAATAATATAAACATTATCATCAATAATGATCACGATCAAAGTGCTTTAGCTTTAATTCTAAAACACTATAAACTTTTAACTTAAACATTTTGTTATTTTATGAGTTTTGCTAACTATTTTGCCTTAGTTTACATATTAATTCAAGTATTTCTGAATAATCTACTCATTAAGTTCTGAACTCATTATTTTTAGTTATGAACTCATTTAAAATTAAATTTTGAGTGCATTAAACATTTTCTAATTTATCAGTTGGTTTCAGACTTGAATTTGATAAAGCATTGACTAAACATCGATTGAATTATTTGAAAATTTTCTGTTAATACGGACGGTATTTAAAACTCCAATTCAAAGAACTTCGATTATTTCGATTTTTATTTTTTGTGAGAGTCATTACTTACAGAAGACTTGAACAAAGAGTTCGTTTGAATCTCCTCTTCCCTCAGTATTATAAGCGACACATTGATATCTTCCTTCCGATTCACGCCTTGCGTTCTTCACTACTAGTGTACTATTTGTAATGATAATACCTGCGGAGGAGTCAATAATTTTAAGACTTAAACCCAAATGAATTCAATTTTGATTCGTTATTCAATTACTGCATATATTACTGCATTCAATTCCTTAAAAAAATAAGAATTGGTTTTATTCAAATTGAAAGCAATGAAACTAAATAATCAACTATTGCTGGTCTATACCGTATAATTAATTAATTAAATCTAAAATTTATATAAAAAGCTTTCGATATTTTATTGCTAATTAAAACTGAGTTTTGAGTTTGTAAGCTATTGAATAATTATATTTTTGTAAAATGTGCTCACATGTGATGTACACTGATTTTCAAATTGATTAAATTGAAAGAATAAATAAAATGCAATATAAAAACAATAATTTTGAATAATTTAATAAATAGAAATAAAAGTTAATGGAAATTTATTGTAAGTGCAATACTAACTATTATTATCATTACTATCACTACTAAAACGGCTGTACAGAATAAAATACGGTAATATATATAAATTTCTATCGCTTGCGCTGCTTTCTGGTCATACCTTTGGCAACATCTTGTCTTAACTCTTTTCTATTGAATAACCATCTGATACGAGTTTGTTTGGGATTACTGCTAACATTGCACTCCAATAGAATTTCATTGCCTTCATTAATAGTTGCGCTGGCAGTGGCGGAACCCATACTTAGTGTGACATTTGGCATAACTAAAACAGAAGAGAGAGAGTAGAGTTGAGCTCCAAAATTATCTCTCAGAGCAATTAATTGAATTTGTTTGACACGAAGAACAAAAAATTAGTGCATTTGCATTAATACATGAAACTCACTTTTTATAATAAATTAGTGAACATTCGTCTAAATTCTCTGCCTTTAATTTGAAAATAAATTTTTTATCCTTTAATTAAAATTTGCTTTTAAAGAATTCTCTAAAGAATTAATCGAATCAAAGTAGTAAAAGATTTTTTATTGAATTAAAATTGTTTTTATAAGACATATAGAAGAGTGTTATACTCTATTATTTAAAGTTAGTCTATAACTGTATTTTATTATTTGGTTGAATTTCTATAAGATTTTATAGTTTCTCTAAAAAAGTAGATTTTCAAATCTTGGATAAAAGATTTAAATATTTTTTCATCGAATATTTCAGTGACAAATATGTTTATGAAAGGATTCAATTTTAAAGGTTTCCAAAAAAGAAAATCTTTTGAAGGATTCAATTTTTCTCACATCTGTATTTAGAAGTTTATTGTTTATTAGACTGAAACACATGAGAAAAGTTTATATTTGCGATCAAATAAATATGTAATCTTCAGAGAAAAAACTTAATTCCGCTTTTTATATGAAGATTTATTTTTATAGTAGTGAACAATTTTGAGAATGTTCTTATCGAAGAGTAGCGAAAAATAGATAACTTCTTATCAAATCAAATCAAGTGTTGTCTTACATTTGACGTCAAGATTTATGCGGTCTTCAGTGCCGCTGTTCGACAATTTGGGATTTTCTGCACGACATTTAAGGTCCAAACCATTATCTTCAGGCATTGGAATAAAACTCACTATACTTTTGGTGCCATTGCCTTCAAGATGAATATCTCTAACAAATTCGAGACAAACAGTATAAGTAAAACCTTTAGAACAGTTACAGAATCTTATTTTTATTTATTTGTGAGAAATATATTTCTTGAACTAACTGTATATTTAACGTAAAAGACAAGTTTGGCTAAAAATTCTTCTCTTGTTTATTAAAAATATTATTATGCACTAAAAAATCAATTTTTCAATTATATTTTTGAAGTTACTATTTCGTGAAATCAAAAGTTTTGAATTTTTTTATTATCTAATAAAATAGAATTTTATGAATAGTAATCTTTTTTATGAAAGAAAATAGAATAGTTTCCTATCTTTTTAATGTGAAACTTCAAAAGTATATAAAAGCATTGTAATTGTTAGTTCAGAACTAAGATTTTTTTATTTCATTAAACTTTTGATGTGACTGCTTGTCAAACAAATTCATTATTTGTAAAGCTGTACTTCGAAAATAAAATACTTTTCTGAATAAATTTTGAACACTAGAAAAGCTTCAATTTTTCGCTCAAAAGGTTCTGATTTATTGCTAATCATTTTTAATAAAACTAATAATAATTTTTGATATTATTAGTGAATCAGTTTTACGGCATATACCGAATTTTTTCCAATATTGACGCCGAATGTTTAGATTTTCATTGGCGCACGACGTGGTCTAAACCCAATAAACCCAAAAATGGGACAATTTTCAGCTAAAATATTAAAACTTTAAAAGTAAAACTAAAAATTCTGGATAAACCAGCAAAGTGTATATGCGTTCCATTAATGTTATTGTACGTACAGTAATATACTTTATCTGATACAAACTTTCAAAACAGGACATTTTCTGCACATCTTATTTATTGTTCAGGTAGAAACAAATGGTATCTTTTGACTAAATTTTTATTTTCACGAATAACAAAAATGGATTAAGCACTAAATTTTTTAAAATTAGTATTTATTCAGGACAGTCTCAGTGAAATATGGAAGTCACACTAACTGTATCAATAATAATATATAAAGTTTTAAATGCATAAAAAAGTTCAAACATATTATACATTGAATAGATTTGCCTTATTTTAAATGAAAAATTTAATTTCGTTAATTAAAATGGATTTAAATGATGTGTTAGACAAAACAAAAAAGACAGAGAGTTGGTTTTTATATAAGTTATAGTGATCTTCAAGTGGCATAACTATGCAAAATTATGAAAACAATAAGTAAATGAATAAAGAAAAAACTGATTTGACGCCCAATTTTCAAAAATTCTTTCGGTTTATCGCTTGCTATTTGTAATGACGACGTATCTGACTCTCACAATACGCCGAAAAACGGATTCACTGTATATATAATATGTCAATTATTTTACTGAACTCTCTATTCAAAAAACCACTAAAACTATATCAGATTATTTCTACTTTTATTAAATATAAGATCATTTTTACTCTTTATATATTTATTTTATTATAACAATTCAATATTAGGCAAAACAATTTTGTGAACACTTTGTGGTATCAAAAATAGAACTGACACATGTATCTGATAAATGAATTTATTAGATTCAGCAAAATTGATGACACTTTTTGTAAATTTAATTAAATTTCTCCAGTTTCATTTATTAATATAATAGAAATCTGAAGAACATCTCTCAACATATTCAAAACGAGAAATGTTTGATCATTAGAGTTAACGCAAATAATTTAGTTTTATAGTGAAAAACTTGACATCTAGTCTATAAATGAAAAAACAACAGTGAAATAAGTTATAACTTATAAGCTATTCATAAAATACTATAGTATAAGTGTTGGTATAAGATGTATGAAATAATAAATCAAATAAAATATTGGGTGCAATCACATAAATCAACTACTGTTATATTTCAATCGTTGATAAAAAGCAGACAATTTGACGTTTTACTGATAAATTATTCATACATTAAAACTTATTTATTGTAATAAAACTCAAGTCACATAATTAGTAAAAGGCATTCTGTGATCAACGATTACAGTACGAGTAGTATTATCTAAAAATATTGAATCTGACCCTCCTTTGGTTCCCAAAAGTGACAAAAGGCACTTCCTTACATAGTACAGGTGCATGAGTTGATTGAAATAACATTGCCCTCAAATAAGTAATAACCAGTAATAACATAGTAAGAAATGACAACTTTTAAGGATCTGATTTTGCTCTTAAAAATTGTAAAGTTGTTACTTACTTATGCACCAGTACTATGTAAGGAAGTGTCATTTGCCACTTGTGGGCACGAAAGATGGATCAGAAGCAAGAAATATAATAATACTAATAATCTTTTTTGTAACACATTTCCAAAAGTTTTTAGCAACTGGAAAAATATTATGAAATAAAACTATTGGATTATTCTTACTTGGATTGAGTTAAATGTTTATCTTTTATAAGCCATGTCACAACAGCTGATGGACGAGAACCAAAAGTATGACAAATAGCTTCAACTTTTCTGCCAGCAGTTAATCGTTCTCTATTGAGGGCAACGATATGCGCCTTAAGAGGACGAACTAAACATACAATACATCATCTCTATTAATAATACTTCGATTTTAATTTATTACATCTATTGATATTATAAAGAGCGAAACAAGACAATGCACAACAGTTTGATGTCTCCCTTTTTTAATTTATTTTCGGTAGCGTTTTATATAAAGGAAAATGTTTTGTTTCTTCTTCTATTATATAATTCTAATATAATTTTCAGAGAAAGTAAAATGAATTAGAGTTTGAGATTCATATAATGGTCAACAAAATCAATTATAGATAAGAGCTTTAGTACTTCTGTAAAATTTTAGTTCAAATTAAGGAGAAAACTCAATTTAAACTTGAAATAGAAATAAGTTTTAAATTAATGTATTATAAAAAATATGGCTACAAAGTTAGGCACAGATTTTAGCAATTCGTCCGTTCTTAAGTGGTTTCCTCTTAAAAAAATATGCATATATTTTATATGTTATGTTATGTTATGTAACTGTGAAGCTAGAAATTTGCTAATACCGTATATACGGTAGACAGTGCTATACTAATTCTATGCATACCAGTACATGCATAATGATATTTCCATTTATGCATATTTTTAATCTAGAGTTGTATCATAGGTCTAATTTGTATTATAAATTAAATCATTGAATTTTCTTTTCAATCAATGCTTTATAATAAGTTAGTAATTGCTCAATAGTTTGCTTAAAAGCTATTTATTTGACTTGTGTTTTGATAAATCAAAGTATTCATAAGCTTAGCCGACATTCACCATAAATATCACTTAATGAACACAAATGCCAAAAATCAGAATTTGTTGGAGTCATACATCAGATGTGCTAAAAAGCGCTAAAATAAAGATCTTTTGGCCTCAGCTATAATTAATTAGAATTAGTGTATTATTAACTTACGATTAATATCAATAGTGATGGATTTGATGACAGGTTTTGTTAAATCACTATTCACTGCATGACATCTAATAACAGAATTGATATCTCCTCTCGATATTCGGTAAAATGTGATTCCACTCACGACTGTGTTATTGGTATGAATCACAGTTGTTTGTGTCTTTAGTTTTCGGTTATTCCGATACCATATGATGGTTGAGAGCGGGTTTCCTGTCATTAATTGGAATAAAAAGTTATACTCATATTAATTGAAGATTATATTTATCGCTCTTTTGCACAAACATTTTGAGGAAAAACCTATTTTTATGTCATTACAATCTAATGAAATAAGTCTACAACTAATGGATATCTTAGAAATAAATACTGATAATAACGATATTGAAGTCTATTTGCTTTGAAAATTCTGTATTCATCCAGCATTTTGTTTCGGCGCCTGTACAGCAATATTAATGTTGAAAATATTATATTTTGTACTTAATCAAGTACAAGTACTATTGCCGCTAAAAGAATTTGTTAACAGCGCGCTCGAAAAGTTCCTGTATCAACCAGCAATTATATTAGAAAATGAAACGTAAAAATTGTACATTGTAAACCTGAACCATGTCCATTATCGCGCCATCACACATTTAAACTAAATCTACTTTATTGGTATCTATATGAACAGCAGTTTTGAATCATCAGGTTTCCTGAGGCTTTCGCTTATTATATCTTTTTATATGGTTAAAAGGATATTTCTAGGAGAGTGGTGCAATTTTACGATTATTAAATCCAATGTTTCCATTTATATCTTGTTAAAGATTTGAAGTCTTTATAATAATTTTTCTTTAAAATTATTCATTAAAAAAAAGAAAACTCATAAATGGTTGTAAATACAGGTATTAAGTGTCATAATTTGTCAAACCGTTCGGGAAAACTCAAATCTTTTAAATCATATTCTAGAATACAGGTATTGATCTTTAGGGAAAAACCGAAAATTCCCTATAATTCCATTTATTTTTGATTCTAAAGAATTTAAACTAAAATATATGAAATTGAACTTTTTTTTAATTTTCTATCAAATACACATTTGAACTATTTTTACAATATATTTATGATAATAGCATTTATGTGCTCTCAAACATTCATTTCCTATAATGTATTATTCACAACAGTTCATAACTTTACTCTTCCTTTAATACAATCGAGTCATAAATTATGACTTCGGTTCAAAAACAGGATGTTTGCGTTCAGAATTTTTTGAGTTTATTTTATTCAATACTTAGAGTAAATGTTTGAAAAATTATGATTTTAGAATATGACAGTAATGTTATATACGGTTGGCCTCAAACATAAGAATAAAATCTGGTTTTTTCATTTATTGATTGTAAGGATACCAGATATCCCTCAAATCAAATCTAGAAGTAGAATATCTAAAGTATTGTATGCACACTTATTGCGTGTGTTTTAGGTTCATTTCACTTGCATTACTAGCAATTTGCAGATTTAAATTAATAATTTGTATATTAAAATACTGATATATTTCTGTCGTTTGTGATAAGTTATTGCAGATAATAATGTTTAAATCTGTTTTATCATTGTTTCTATACTCAAGTTTTTAAAATGAAAATTTCCTAATTTTTATAAGAAACTACTTATTAAAAATCAATGGAAAGTGCTTAACAAGATCTAACATAAAAACTTGAGCTCTCTAGTTAGGAAGCTCCAGGGGGGTTCACTTTGAAAAATATTGAAAATAGAGGGTTAGCCTAAACTCATCGGTTTTTTAAGAAAGACAATTTCGGAACAAATTTTTTAGCAGTTTAATTACTGGTATGATAAATAATATGCAAAATCATTTTATTTAACTTTTTCATAACACTAGAAAAAATCTAAAAGAAGACAAAAATCTTCTCTTATAGGTATCATCTTAAAATTTTGAGGGGTCAGATCTAGAGAACCCCGATTGGCCAGCAGAAGAAACATTATTTTGTTTCTTACATAAATATAAAAACCTATAATTTTTCATTAAAATTAACAAAAGTTTTACAAAAAATATTGGAATTTTTCAATTTTTACTCAAATTACTTAATAAAGTTGAAAGATTCACACAAGTATTAGCACCACCTCAACTAATTTCACTATATTTAGTTCCATTTTGCTTTTTATTGATTTCACATACACTCTATAGAATGCGGAGTTGACTTTTAATACTCTAATTCAAATCGTAATATAAATATATCTTAAATACTACTTTAATTATTCTAATTATCATATGTTTCTATTCTTTTGATAAGTAATGGATAAAAACAACAAAATATAAATTATTGAGTTAATAGTTCTTATAAATCAAATTACAGCACAGTCTCTGTTTTGTTTCTTTGTATGAACTCATTAATAATTATTATCAAATTACAAAACTTGCGCCTTAAATATGGGCTCTTATTATATTATACTCTGATTATACATCACTTGTATAAAAGGAATTTTGAAATTTTTGTTTGCAAGCCATTATCACTGGCCATGAAGTGTTTACTCAGCTTTAATTTCCATAAATTGAACACTGAATTAAAACTAAAATTACACATTATGTACAATATTAATATCTTTACAATTTTTATAATTAATGTTCACTGATTTCTAATTTTCATCTAATAGTGAATCAAAGTACTTATTAAATAGTTTCGAAGCAAGAAAATAGCAGTTTATTAATAGAAAATACGGTTAAAATAAAGTTGAAAAGGCAAAGAACAACTCTATTTAAGAATTTCTATATATATCTCAATAACTAATAATTTTGAGGCCATTCTGAAGAGTAGAAACTAATCAGATCACTATTCGAGGAATTCATAGACTATTATTGAAATCTATATGCATTGCTCTTTGTGTGATATACCGGTACAAGTATTCTATTGAAGTTCACTTTATTAACATATAACTTAATGGTAGACTTTATTAAATAAAAGTGAGAAAAGGAATTTATATATTTTTGGCTGTTTCGCAAACTTATGCGAAGCATAACTGATCGAAAGTAAAAGACATTATTTGTTTCCATAATCAGATGTAAGACATTAACATACATTTGTTCTATCGTTTTTCCTTAATTTATTCCTTGACTAATACTTTCTACGCTTTATCGGAATCTTATGAGAATTCTCTTAAGAATTGTTTCATAGACTTATATTTTCCTAAATCTAACAGAACTTATAGGGACCTTGGGTTAGGATGACCTTTAGAGATGAGTTAATACTTAGAAAATAACTTCGGGGATGGTTTCGCTCTACCAATCATTGCAAGTACATTACATTAATTTTCTATTGAATGAAAGCCTTAATTCTTTGTTATGAATTCATTAATTTGTGTTACTCTGGATCCAACACATACCAGGACACGCATCACTTCTATTTTTGCCGACTTATTGTCAAAGGCAAACCATTTCGACTTTCAATTAGGTTCAATTCAATTCTATGATCATAAGGCCTCTGACAACAAATTTTCAGTTAATAATTTGATCGCAAACTTATCGACTTAAATAACATAAAATGAATAATTTGATGGCAGTGTATTCACTAGTTATGACTCTTTTAGATTATAACTGCGAGGTTCACAGCCATTGCCGCCATTGATCTATCACTCATAACATGAAGACACATACCATCACTACTGCGGCGATATCTTTAGCCAATACTATTATATACAGTACTATTACTTGAAGCGAACTGTACTAAGAAATGCATAGAGTTATGATAGCTAGAGGTCATCTTCTATAGAAATACTTCTAAGATTTCAGAAATTGAGTCTTAGACTGAGTCTTAAAAATTAGTTAGAAATTTGAATTTTGAAAATAATAATTATTTTCACATTTAGATGCCATTAAATTAATTTTCAATATTATTTATTTAAATAAGTTAAATGATAATAATTGCTAATGTGCTTAATATTTGCAATTAATTAAAATAATGAGTGCAGACATTTTATAAAATGAACTCATTTTATTCACCAGCAAACAGAGAAATTGGATTCTCATGTTCACTAAAATTATCAGTTCAACAATCTTTCTAATTATGAAAATATGCTTTTCAACAAAAAGTATGAATAATCAAAAATATTACAGTATATTCAATTATCTCAACTTTGAATTCATGTAAATTTGTGCGATTGAGGCCACAAAAATAAAATCTCGAAAACAAGAAACATAAAATCTAATTAAACTTTGCTTATAAAGTATATAAGCTATCATTGTTTTTATCAATAATAAGACTTCTCTCTTATAGCGTTCACTTAACTTGAATACTGAATGAGCTTTCATTAATTATAGTGAGAGCTAAAGAGTTAAGAATTAACGCAAACTTAAAAATTTTCTTTCAGAGACGATTTATTTTGTATGAATTATTGTACTATTGATGTAGTTTTCTTATTATTGGTGCTTTAAATTAAAATTTGATCTGTTTTTAATACAGTATTTTTTAATAAAAATAAACAAAATGAACAGAAATGATGCCTAATCTAGGGATGCGTTGCATTTTTGCGCATTTATAGCTCAAAATGTTAGGACTAAAAGTTTAAACCAGAAAAAAGTAATTCATACCACCGATGGCTTCACAAAATAGTCGTACATCAGATCCTTCGTCAAACACTGCTATACTTTTCTGTTCAACTCCGTTATCATCTTTGATAATCACTCTTTTGGGAGGAACTAAAATGAGAAAAGTGTGAGACAGAAAATATGTTTTCGTAATAGAAGGCGATAAAAGAACATCAAAGTAAATGCTGTCTTTTCCCGAATATGAAGTTTATTAACAAAAAAAGAGAAGGAAAAGATATATAAAGTCGGCCGAAAGCCTCGTATGAGGTCATGTAAGAGAACTTTTATGCCTTAGTTTTAGTTGTTCTCATTGTCAAAGTATTACTTATTATTTTGTTATTATAGTAATCATTAGATACATACCAATAACACTGAGTCTTACACTACTGATAGTG